>LUCM01008679.1:117104-154838 GCA_008360955.1 Fasciolopsis buskii
TGCTAACCTACACGCGCCAGTGATCGCACATTAAATGCGACTAGTTTGAAGGAGCATCGAGGACGAAGATTTGCATCACACGACAGAATCGCACACAATTTCAACTACAGACATTAAGGGCTTCAGAATCTAGATTTCAGAAGCTGCAGTAATGAACAGGATGCATGGACTCGAACCTTGAATCCTATAAAAGTAGATGACTGTTAAACAGAAAAGAATGGATCCAAAGGTACTCAGTTTGTTTCGGATCCCTCAGTCCGTCGTACTGGTCACAGCTTTTACGAAAGACAATCTCCACAACTCTTCCATCTTACAAATTTCTACGCCTGTTCTCATTCCTATTGCATTACTTTTCAGACCTGGAGGTCACTAACTTAATTCCCGCCGACCACTTCTCCTGAGACTGGTCGTTCTTGGCCGCAGTCCTCTTGAAAATATGCTAGTGTACCGGGTGAATGAAGAAATAGATTTTATATTGCCAAGCCCCGATCAAGGCCAGACAGTAGATGTGCTGAAGTGCTATTCATTAGCAAACTTTAAAGAGTATGGAACTTTCAACAATTCAGTAATGACCAGTGCTCACCAGCAATGCTTAGCACGGTTCACTGAGTGTCACCCAAACTTTGGTTATTTCATCATCACTCTATTCCGGACAGATGCTGGCGTTTATAGCTAGGTGCAGCGTTGCTCCGATAATAAGTACTCTTGCAATAAATCCACCAGTTCGAAATTGGCAATAGCTGAAAAGTGGTGCTTCCGTAAAGGTGTTATATTTAAGAGGTTCTACTGTTCAGTGATTTAAAATGTGCTCTCCTTATTAAGAATGTAGGGTTAGTGAACACTTGGTGTATTGGTTGCATCGACCGAGTGCGTGGAACGTCACCTGCTCCGTGGTTGCATGTGACAACCGATGCACTTCACACGTAGGAATGATAGTCACCGGTAAGTCACTTCGCGCTGCCCAAGGTGAACCGTGTGTGTTATTGAGAACACGTTGCCACAAGCTGGAAACGAATTTGATCGTTGTGAAAAATACACACTCCATAGCGAGGCCATCTTCACAGTCCTGATCGTACGAACCAATCATGAGACTCAGATTATCACCATTCGTGCAACCAGGAAGACAAGGAAATCAACATTCGAGGCAGGAAACAGTGGCTCGCATCTACCACTAGAGCATGCTACGTTTCACAGATCCTTTGTCTATAATTTCTTTATCGATGAAATAACAGTGAATTTCATTCTTAGGAAAAAGGCAGCATTAAACAGAGGGCCGCTAAGAGAGAAGATTGGTGAGGGACTAGCTGATTCGAACAAGGACCTTCACGTCAAAACGTCATGACCTTCCCCACCTGATCACCATCGCGAACACACCTGACCTGGCACATGATCCACCAATCGATTTTGGACTGACTGACACTGTGCAACAAATCACGGGTGCTTTGCCAGTGCTGTCTGAACCGACAAATTTGTCCGCATCTCCTATCTCCACAAGTCCTGCTAAGTTCTCGGCCTAGAGAGGACCGACTTGTGAACAAATGTCTTGACCAGTACTGTTATTCAAATTTCGATAATGGTTAGGACTGCAAAGCGTGGCCATTTGATGCACGCCAAAGGGTCGGTTTGTCAAAGAAATTAGATAGTATCAATGGAGTGACCTAAGATACATCGAATGGTCGTTTTTGCGTCTGAACCGATTTTGTCGTTGTTTTGTCCGCTGTGACACTGAGATCATGATTCTAAAAGCAAAAGCGATAAACTTAAAAAGTAAGTGTGAATAATAGTAACTTTTCAACTCATCACCAGAATCATTGAGAAGTTGTTTGTCCCGGCCTGTTGGGAATCATGGACAAAACGTATTCAGCTTGTCTCAACTGGGATTCGAACCTGGTAGGGACGAGTGTGAATCGGACAAGTGAATTACTAGGCCATCTGGTTTACTTTCAACATTTTTGAGACATTAAATGTTCTAATTCAAACCATATTTGGAGCCACAGTCGATGTGGATTTCAAGAGGGCCCTAAGAAGGCAGTGGAGGTAGTTGTACGCTACTAGCTCAGATGGCGCTACTCCTCTCCGAACTGTTTGAGACACTGTACAGCGTTGACATCGTCAAGGGAATCTAAAATGTCCTGTCGTGGAAAAACCAATCGGTTTTGCAAACAAGTTTAGTGGACAACATGACCACAACGTATTTGTACAGACCGTATATAACTTAGTGACGGCCGGCGGTGGCCAGACGGATAAGGTCGTGGCGTTTGGACGTGAAGGTCGTGGGTTCGAATCGTTCCACTGCCGGTCAACTTCCCCACTTGGCAGCGCTTTGTTGGCCGCGGCCCCCTTTCTGAAAATTGATGTACATTGTTGTTTCATTAATAGAAGGAAGCAAAAGATAAAAGATAAAAGATGAAAAGTTAAAACTGAAAAACCCATACAGTTGATGAGTTGCGCCTACGCGCTTCGACCAGGTCACGTGGTTCCGGCGCTCAGGTGTCCAGAATGGCCTTCGGTTAGAAATTCAAATATATATAGGCCGCTTAGACATCGGGGTGCGCCGGCGTAATCACTCACCAGTGGGCTTTCGAGCCACCGTTGAACGGCTAGACTACATTTAGCCGCTGAGACCACTAAACAGCATCTTCGGAAGGTAACGAGCTGGAAATTACCAGCCAACAGGGTAACGGGGAGCATGCCTATTGTCTTCCTGAATGGACTTGTCTGCCGTCGGTAAGCGAGTTGGTGACAGTAAAATTGTGAAGAATTTCAATTTCACTTGACCTCAAACAAGCCGCCAAAACTTATCCAAGCGTAGTCTTCCCAGGTTCTCCGTTCTCCTTAAGCTCCCGATACACTATACCATTTCTCTAGCTATTTGGAATTATTTCAAAACTGTTCGGACTTGAGTCGAGAAAATTCTAAATTGGATAAAAATCTGTCTCTTTTTCAAACGACTTCTCAAAAGTGTATCTGCTCACACACTGTAGAGCAATGTATAGATAATCAATGCATCTACTGCACATAAACACAAATGTGCCCATGTAAGATGCATTACATTTCAGGCCGATGCAAACGAAATTTCAGCAAGTCAGCCGAATGAAATGGTTCTGACATGGTGTACTTTAAGACCGCAGTATTAACCACGGTGGCCAAGCTGAATCCAATGAACTCACACCAGTAGCCGCTTCGCCATCTTGTCGTGCCTTTTTCGTCGCATTCCTAAGTAGATGCTCCAGTGGAACAGAGAATATACCACATCCGGACTGGTATACGACAGAGATGATCACTGTATACCTGATACAAGATCGTCCAGCCTACTTACAAGACGATTTTGTGTAAGGGTGATTAGCCAACGTGAAAATAACATGGTGCAGTCCGGTACAACTTCGCTGCAGCTTGCATACAGAACCACCAAATAAGAAGGGCGATGACATGTGAACATGAATTTCATGCATCCCTTAAATGTTCTTGGTCTGATGACATTCCACCAATCTAGGTCTTTCCTATTTTGTATGTAAACACACTACTCACAAATAAGCGTGAACGAACGTGCTTTTTAGGTGCTATGGGCTTCTCGTTCTATTCTGTTGGATAGTCTGGGTCAGGGCCATTCCAATACGTATTGACCTTATAGCTATAAGACAAATTCAGTGTTACTAGTTCAGCACGTGACACACAGACTTCACAAATGGTTGCACTGTGGGAAACCCGAAATTTGATACTCAGGCTGGTCTAATTAACGTCCCATTGTCAGGCCTTTCTGTAAAAGAATTCATTCCATTCGTCAGAGTTTTTATACGATTGGTCTTCAATCGTGGCTGTTGAGCCGGAGGATGAAAATATTCCATTCGGTGCTATATATGAGTGAAATAGAGAACGATAAAGTCGTGCAGTAATTTCACTAGTTTGTCGTGATTATTAATCAAAACAATCAAGCATTGGGCAATTACAAATAAACTGACTGACAAGCGGCATGCTGACTCGCCAATAATTTAGTCTAAAACTGACCAAGTGCTTTTGATTTGAAAGAGACTTGAATAATCATCGACATCAGCTCCAATTATTTGCCATACCGCGATAGCATTGAGGATGTTCGAAAATCCGGCTGGTGTTCGGATTTTGATTAAGTTATTTTTTTCACCGAACTAAAAACCACAAAACCATAAAAAAGACCAGCCCAGGTTGTTGTCACTAGAATTTCTATCGTGTTGTCGCAAAGACTAGATAGCATAATAATTCCAGCGGTAAAATCACACACAGCTTTACGCAAATGACTTGCTTTCTCCAAGAACAGAGATGTTGGTCCACCCTCATCCGAATCCCGAGTGCCAATCTGTTCTATCCGACTGATTGATTGATATTCTCGTCCATTCCCGTCCACATTTTTGCATTCACTGTCTAGTTTGCCTGATTCTAAGACAAAATTGACAAAATCAATCCCCTTGTCCTTGACTGTCTCCTTTGTTGTGCCAAATATCTCTGTAGAGTACATTAAAGTCATGATAAAAGAACTCATTTTCAAACTAAATTCTTGTACCGAGCAAAGTTTTTTCGCGTGTGCAGTGAGCCTCTACTCATCGGCTGTATTGTGTCGCTGTATTCGGCATTCTCAACATCATTTTTCATATTCCTAGCTATGGTCTCACCCAATTTCACAACGTTTTTGGTCATTGGATGGCGAGAAAATCAAGAGCGGTGTGCAGATCGAACTGACAAGGTATGGGCTAACGACTTTTTAGACTAACCTGAGTAGCTGTACAAGGGCGTATGTTGGTTATCCATCAAGCCAGCATGGTTAACCTTTGCGATATTCACTCATTCTCTTCGATAGTACGAAAATGCGGGTTCTGTAAAGCAGATCTTTAGGCCCCTCATTGCCTATGCATTTCTAGAAGTTGATTCACTTATGCTTTATTTCGGAATGCCTATCAGCATTTTGACTTGAAAAGCTGACTGTCCGTTAGTTGTGTCTGATTCCATCACACCAGTGGTTTTCTCGTCTTCAACGAAGGATTTTTCCAACGACTCTGAGTCCAAAAAATCTACGCTTTCCATTCTTATCGGTTAACGGAAAACCTATAATTGCTGGTGGACAGACAGATAAAACACTAGCTTGAAAAGGTGGATGATGTTGAATAAGGTACAATCACTGTTCTGAGTTCTGCTGTCCTGTCAGCCAATCCCAGTTTTAACTCGGTATCATCCGCCCTCACAATCTTAAACGAGAACAACCAAAGTTAACGGGCACAAATCTTGTCTCATCACCACTCCCTCGCAGGTGCCACGATGGCTTGAAAATCACTTCACTTAACAGGACTACTGCGGCGTACGGGTGCCTTCGGTGGAGAATTCTGTGCCCCCACACCTATCAGGCTTCCTGAACGCCATACACGAACAACACCGATACATCTGCATCACCATACTCAACCGAGAGATTGACCCAATCCTAACTGGCGCAGTTTTGGGCAGTCCCGTACCCACTACCGATTGTTCTACGTCTGCCAACTGTATTCCGTCTGCTGACAGCATTCTAAAACTGTTGTTAATTATGGCCACCTCCGTCGTCCAGCTAATTCGTTTTATTGTCAATTGGCCTCTTCGGGATACCACATCTTACTGCCGGTACCTCGGTACATCTCGAACCTAGATCATGGATAATTAAAGTCAAACCCGGGACCACATAGCCGATCTGCGATCTAATTTCTGCGCCGCAGCTCCCACTAGCTAATCTGGATTTGGGGTTGAAACACTGTAAGGCTATGAACGACGTAAGGAGTTCGTCGGAAAATCGATGCGCAATGTATTAGTTCTTATTGTGAAAGATGTAATGCCGAAAAAGCTAACGCCTTACCCGTTACACAATTTAGTTTGCACATACTCACAGACACCCACAAAGAGAACCGCAAATCCCTTACCATGGGTGCGTTTCCTCAGTTATTTCGTTTCAAAACTTACCTTGAGAAAGACTGTCCACGGTAGTCGAAACGCCGGCGAATCACACCGTCCACCAACAAAGGTGTGTTATTCACATTATATCATTCCCAAATGTAAGGGCATCTTCAGCAATTGATGATACCTCGAGTCACGCTGCTGTTCGAGCCGAGGTGTCGGATATTTGTATGAGCTCTTACTAGACCGTTTCAAGTTATTCTGATCTTCGCAAAGACTAGCTTTTCTAGCTCTCCAAACGGCTACGGATCAGATTATTCACTTTCTCGAACGTCACACCGCAGGGCTCACAGAAGTCGATCAGCCATTTGCTTCAGTTTGGCCGGTAAATTTAGATAGGCTATGTAGTTCTTTTGCTCCAAGGAGTTCTTGCTGCTTTCCTTACGAAAAGCTACGTTTGAAGGAGCATCTGAGTCCGTTAGACCGGCGCTAACTCCCTCTAGCAGCCCATTCATCAGAAACCGAGCCAATGCTTGCTTTTGCCCAAAGCAGTCATTTAAGATCTTCTATCACTTTTTATGTCCCGCCTCATGTGGAAACAACACACACTTTTATCCCCTCCGTCATATTGCTTATGGATTACCGCGAGAAATACAATGGATCACAGGTTTTTAAAGCCATATGGGTTCGAAATTAAACGTGAAGTTTTCACTGCATCATGAGTTGTCCGTCGAAAAAAACAAAAAAGGGAATCGAGCACACGGTAACTAAGTTATGCCTGACTCTTTGGTTCGGCTCAACTGTTTAGTTGGGTTTGAGCGTCCTGCTGTTTCCATGTTCAACGCAGACAGATAGTTGACTTACTCTACGACCACCTTAACATTCAGCCAGTTGTGGCGAAAATATCGATACAAATTGTGTCCTAGCGTTGGAGTCTGTGGAGAATGACTTAATCCTAAATGCTCTGTCGCATGCAATTACGGCATTACTGTCCAGGCCTGTGCCTCAGTCAGTTTAGATTTAAGTTTCTTGAGTACTGCCGTGGCGACAGTCACGTTGATTTTTTTCCTCGAATTGGCTTAAATCGCAGATCATGCTTCGTGGCCGCTTGGGCTTCTTACACGAGGTTGGGTAGGAACGATGATCTTCTTGGGGGCGTGCAGAACGAAATAAGTTCCAAGCAAGTCAGATGCGGTAACCACTCCAGTGACGGTAAATTGCCATCTACTACTACCAAAACGACCAGATGATTCGAACCTTTTACTTTTAGGGAATGCAGATCTTGAATCCATCTGTCCACTGTGAAAAGTTGTAGCAGTTGAATGTGTTGACGAAAAAAAGATTGCCTTGGCAGATGAATTAGTACTCGCGATGTAATTTCACCATCAACCTGAAATCGGATCAACGTAAACTACATCTGATGGTTGAAAACACAGAAAATCGGTTCACATGTGCAAATCACAAGACAATACAAACGAGGGGATACGTATTAAGCCGTGTCCCAAAACAAACAATAGGGAAAATGCCTTGACGACTACACGGACAGCACACGTGTGCACACCAAACGCACACCCTAGTGTTAGTCACGTTACAGTTAGTTGGAGCGACTATGTAGAACAGGAGGAGAATACAAAATTAATTGGGGATGAAAAGTAATACCGGATCACGATTTGGATGGCCTCATCTAACGATTATTTGCGGGACCTGAAACAAGACAACCAAAAAATAACAGTTATGGGTTATTTAAACTACGTTGTGATTTCTGTACGGTGACACCATCGCTCAGCTGACTAGATCCATTAGCCCGGGAGCCATGATATGAAAACCAGCCGTGGAGATTTTCCTGGCACCTTGTGCATGCTGTCAGGATTCATGCTCAATTCCTCCCACATCCTAGTTTGGCATCCTCACGCTGCTGGATCAAAACATCTGAGCTAAAGAAAGGCAAGCTCACGAAATTACTCATCACGTGATACGAAAGGCCAGCTCACCATGAAGAAACCGCTGAATCCCCAATACTTAAACGACAAATCACAAAAGCCGTACGCTCGTTTACGCGTTCCATCACACCCGACGAACACGTCTACACGTGCTCGCGTTCATACCCCTTTACACGTACGGACGCACACGCGCACGCACATGCGGACGCACACACACACGCCAGGTTGTGGCCAGACTTCTTGCCTCTATGCTGTCTCATCAATGATCTGTTGAGGACGGTATTGATTCCAGGTCAATCTGTCTACATGCTCTCGTTGGTCTGTCCTGTTCGATACGGGGCTGTGCTGGTGAGCCCAGAAATCATCTAGTGACCGCACTTTGCGTTCACCTCACCTTCATCTTGGTCGATTGCACGGTTGTCATTCCGATGACTGTACAGCCGACGCACTAGCTACATCCCCCCACTCGGTCTGACCGTTCTGAACTGTACCATTACATGAGAACTGTTAGCCTTGTTGGTATGGTTGAGTCGTTACTAACCTGTTGCTTTTCTGTTCGGTTCTGACCACTTCCTGTTAGTCCTTTACCTGCTACATCCACATGCCTCATTGTTTATTCTACGTTTACTCTTTATTTTACTGATTTGTCGTGTCTTTTGGAACCAGATTCGATCGTTCCAATAGTCCTGACTTTTCGATAAACGTTCATGTCTGCAGGTGTTCCGCTGTTCTGATTCTGCGCTCGATCTGAGGCCACGCAACTTGCGGAATTCGGAAGCAATGCACAGCTGTTTCATCTTTGTGGGGAATCGTCAGTAGTGTTGAATGGAGTAGAGTGTTGAAATCACGTGATGAATAACTTTGTGAAACCAAACAGTCTCCAGCTGATAAAATAAGCAAATTCATCGGTTGAAGAGAAGATAATAGTAGCAGTAGTAGAAGTGCCAGAAATTCTAAATCACCTTTGACATCACATTCAGTCCGACTCCGCCAATTGACTTCCATACTCAAATTATCCCGTGGGGCAACTCTGAAGCTGTCTTGATTTCTATCAAATTTATAAGTAAATGAGCTACTGCACAAAACTGTCTCACAGGTCTAGACAAGTTGCACAGCGGCAAAAGCACTCCGTTAGGAAGGACCCGCAAAAGAACGAGACATTACACCCCGTTATGACAATGTGATACGTTCTGGAAATCCGGTCCACCGTATCAGTCATGGACACTTTTCTACGCATTAGCGCACATCTGCCTTCAGCCAACCACTATCCATAATGATTGACTAGACCTATTTCATCTCACTTACTCGAGACTCCTTATTAAGCCTCACCTCATCATTCCCGTTTATGTCACATGATCAGCTATGTGCAAATCGCGAAGATCTGTCAGCACGTCATAAATCTTTGGCCTGACCTGGAAAGGTGATCTTTGCTAATCACATCGACCTTGCGTGTTCCCCGAGTGTCACTGTTTTCTGATTGATGTTCATATTTGGAATCTCCTGTGCTCACGAACTATGTGCATATCTAATATGATCGTAAATATCCTAACTACACCAGTTTGCCTGTTTCTATCAATCACAGTTCTCATCTTGATTATCTATAAGCTGGTTTGTTATAAACTTTGTAGTAATTTTTCGTTTACGACCAGCTTCGCTGCTCTTGTGGAATTGCCCGAAATGATCGAATCGTTTGACAGACGTGATCGGCCGTTCACCAATCGTGTAACCTATCGTGGTCAATTCTTGGGCCTGGAGTGCCCACATATGAGGTTTGTACACTTTTTGTCATTGAGTTAATTGCTTATCAGTACACGTAGGTTTTGAATGTCTCATTTTTAGACTAAATGGGGTGTCATCTACCTAAGAGTGATTCAGTACTGTACCACAGTCCAATGCAATGGTACTCAAAATATTCGAAAGATATCTGAAATAAAATTATCACAGACTACTTTCTATTGTAGATAGCATCGTCTTTGTCAGTTCACTTCAGACTGGCATATTTCAGTAACCAAAATGAAACTAAGCAACAATGTCAGCAGACATCCTTGTCAGTCGGAATGCACGAGAACAGAAGTGAGTATCAGGAGGAACTATTTGAAATGGTGAATTCCAAATTAATCAAACTACCCGTTAGGTGAATTCGCGTGCCTGTTAAAATACGGAGCTAGATGTGAACAGCTAGATTTGTCTTATTGGAATGATACTGATTACCGGTCAATCAGAACTATGACTCCAAGCTGAATGCAAGCTTTGGTAATTTCCATCTGAAGGCTGCAGCCACTGTAAGCCAGTGGTCAGCACCGATCTGTTCCACTGGTCTTTTGTCTACCTGTATCCATTGTAACTGGAATGGTCAGCTTCATAAGGATTAGTGATTCAACTCAAACTAACACTAATGATAAAAGAAAGCGTTGATAATGGTCTGTTAGAATTCACAGGATGGTGTCAGGCCTAGGGAAAACTCTGTAAGCAAATGTTCTCGATTCTAATTATTTTTTTATAGAAAACTTTCGATTGTCTCACTGGTATCACAAAGCCTCATCGATTCATGTCGAGAAAATATTGTAAATAAATACACACATATACATTTTTTTTTATTGCACCACATCCCTTGTGTTGTAAAGTATTTGTAGCCTAAAGCTTTGTTCAAAATATATTTATTTCTGTAGATGTAGTGGAACGACATGACTCATCACCTCCAGGGCCACACAACGACGGGAATGAACGGCAACCGTGGTCTTGAAATGTGGATTCGCAGAGAACGACTTTGACGACTCCAATAGATCATGTCGCTAGGTTCGGTTGCACACGACAAATGCATATATAGTTGAGATCATCGGCACGAAATGCGAACCGTGATGGTGCCATACCATTAAATAGTTTATCAGAATGATTCTAATGCTATCGTTGTCGTTCAGCTTTGGTTTTCACGCGAGCGCACATTTCATTGCAAATATCCATTAACCAAAAGTATACCATTGGATTCGAGTTGGAAGAAAGATATCACCTTAATGAAAAAAAATAGCACGATTGCAAATGTTCTCGAGTCTGTGGAAAAGTAAACAATACTGGAGCACATTATCTCAAAAGACTCCCTATCCACAGACACATACAAGTACGCCTAAGCACACATACACAAACTATCTCCGCCGAACCAACTATAGGACAATGTAATTCACGAAAATGTTTATTCGAGTGAAAATTGACCGAGAAACCAAACGCCTTTTTCCGATTTAAGGTACCTAGATAAACAGAATAGTTATGCAATGGATGCGTTCTGTCCAAAAACTATAAACTTCACGCCCAATTTACCAAGGACGGGAATTGGAACCGTGAGGATCAGAAATCGTGTATGGAATTGATGCGACTGTGAAAAGTCTCCGATCTCGGCCCGGTTCCAATTCACGCATCTCCACAGCCTGTGGTATGCCTGCTGATCTACGAAGCCAGAAATCACTTGTGGCCAACGATAGACTCGTAGCAACAAGATAGCCTGATTCACTTAGTTATACAAGGTTGATTATGGAGCCTAGAAGGGTTAAACATAAAAATGCGAGTATTCACCGACTAAAGCCAGCCATCAAATGCAAAAATGGACAAGTTAAGATCGTTGGACATTATTGCACAGAATAATTTTTTAGGTGTGCGGTGACGCAGGTGTGTGTGAAGAAGATTAGCAGTGAACGAGTGCACGTGGACTGAGATTACTTAAATGATTGTTGTGATCAATATCGATAGCTCTGGATAACTCAGTTTATTGGTGTAAAAAAGAACATTTACTCAGCATCCTGTTTCTCCGGTCCTAGCCGTTGTTTTAGTCCGATTGCTCCAATCAGTTCTCGGGCCCGCTTGGTTCGAATTTCTGTTGAAACTCCCCGAGTGGCTCTGTTAGTTGACCCCCGTCTCTCCGATACTGGTGGTCATGTAACCGTTAATACTGTCAATCCTTGACATTTGATCTCTGTCGAGGACGGTTTGTGCAGCCGGCTACATACATTAAAGAGTAAGTGTCAGATGTGATCAATTTTATTTTAATGACTGGAATCCGAATGCTTGGAGAGAATGTGGGGACAGAAGAGAGAGTAGCGCATAGTATACAAGATTAGTATAACACGATCTGAAGGATGCCATCTACCACTTTTAATCAAATAGATTTTCTCAGACCATCCCAGAACGTTGTACTGTCCTTGAATGGATGACGAATAACTGACATTTCGGGATCCCTGTTCACATATTGCTTCGAAGAGAGTAGATCCAAAGAGCTTTATTACCGATGGAAGTATTCATCCGAAATATGTATTCTCATCGCTTTTCATTAGGGTCCATTTTTGAAAATGATCACGCACGGAACGTGACGTTCCGAAAGCATAGCAATTCTTCATAAACTCACTGATCACCCGTTCCGGGCATGCGAACTCTGGCGTTTTAAATTTCTCACGTGAAGAGAACGACAATGGAGCAACTGATAGACAAAAAAGTGATTTTGTGGTTGGGGCAGAACTTCACATATTACACGTCGACCATTCTACCACAATCAGGGCAGCGTTTGATCAGACCAAACCAGTCAGTCAGACGGTTAACAAGGCCCGACAATCAGTCCAGGAAGACAAATAGCCACCAATTCAAAACGTCAGCCAGTCAGTCACCAAGACATTCATTCAGTCAATCAGTTAGTCAGTCAGTCCATTATTCGATCAATTGGTCAGTCAGTCAGTCTGTCAGTCATTCACTCAGTCATTCAATCATTCAATTCGTCAGTCATTCATTTTCTCGTTCATGCTTTCAATAATTCATCCATTATTTCGACCATTCAGTCAATACTTCAGTCACCCCATGTTTTCATGTTCCATAATGAATGTCATTTCGACAGTCAGATCCCATGTCGGTTCAGTCAGTCAGTCAGTCAGTCAGTCAGCCAGTCAGTCAGTCAGTCGGTCAGTCAGTCAGTCAGTCGACCGAATTTACCCAGTCACTCACGTTGCTGATATTGTCAGCCAGTCATTAATATCCGTTACTACTTCAGCCTCCAATTTTATTCATTTTGTCACCTAAGCAGTCAGTCAGTCTATCATACAGACCCCAAGGTCAGTCAAGCACCCAGGTCAGTCAACCTTTCATTCATTCAGAAAGTCTGTCGATAATTCGGTCAATCATTTAGTTACTCTTCCATTCAGTCAGTTCCTGGGTTCGTTCATTCATTCAGTCCATCTGTCGCCATTGTCAGTTATTAATTCACTCAGTCAGATACTCACCCTGTCAGTCAAACAGTTAATCATCACGCGGTGGCCAAGGAGATAAGCTGGTGATATTTGGCCGTGATGGTCGCGGGTTTGGTTCCTCCCACCGCTAGTCAACTTTCCCACTTGGCATCGCTCTGCTGGCAGCGGCCCCCTTCCTGAAAAATGGTGCGCATTGTTATTTCGTTAGTAAGGGAAGTAAAACATAAAGGGTAACTTATTCAATCCATTTGCCACTCTGTTACTGAAAACGTGTGCTCCAGCTATCACCCGGGAACGATGTTTTGTTAAGTTCTTCCAGTTTCCCTAGTTTTGAAGTTGAGGTTTGCGGTGAACAAGGTCTCAGGATGTTGTCAGACTTTTAACCGTTTTCGATGTCTCTATTAGATCCCTCCGAGTCCTTCGGCTTTCTAATGGAAACATGCCCAAATCAATCAACTTTCGTTCGTAGGTCTTTTGTTTTTGACCTTCAGTCATCAATGTAGCTGGTCGTTGCAGCTCCAGACAGTCCGCATCTTTTTGGATGAACAGGGATCAACCTTGAACACAGTATACCACTGAGATATGAAGAAATTCCTATTTAGGAAGATGTAAACCTTTTCATTTCTGTAAGACAGCGTTGATCTAAACATAAAAAGCTCTCCCATACGCTTCTGTGCAGCCACACCATGCTAGTCATTCCACCCGAGATTCGATGTAATTGGGATTTCCAGTTCCTTCATTTTGCTTACCGCATCACGTGCTACTGTAATGCTCTTCCGTGTTTCCCGAAAACGAATGACTTCTTGTATTTAGCGTAAAATCCCACTTTTTGATTCTTATTTAGGACTGAGACGATATCACTATCTAGGGATTCACGTCCAATATGCCCCCCAAGAACTTCACTTTGTCTGTAAAGAAAAAGCTGGGTGATTACACATTCACAGCTGGATCCACAGAGGAACCCCCCCCCCACAATGATTATGAATTTATTTAAAGCAAGGGATTCGAAAATTTCCTATTCGGTAATATCTTTTTACTGATTTCTAACAGATATCCTAAAACAAACTTACCCCAAGCCTCTCGGCACTGTTAGGATGCTTGATAACGGCGGGACTGAGCAAGATTCGCCGGTAAATTGCGTAGCGATAGTGGATGGCCATCATGAGAATTATCGACGGAGCTGGAAATCGAACGTCCCGTCATTTAGGTGGCGAAATTCTTAATCAGTTGGTCATCTCATATCTTTTGGAGTTGTCATTTTTGTGTACTAACATGTCTCGTTAAGTATGCGGAATGAATGGTATTTGATTGACGCGTGTGGCTTGACACCGATCACTCAAAATCACATGTTCAAGTTTGCACATACTATCCGATCATGGTGATCACTGGCTATTCGATGTAGGATTGACGTGCCGTTCCAAGCTGTGCTTGAATCCTTCCCATCTTGGTTGTCAGCCTAGGTGATAGATTGATTGTTCGTCCTTACTATAACAGTATCTTCTTGTAGGGGCAGCAAGAATTAGGCAGTCCTTTCTGACCGGAAAGATTAAAGACAAATTAGTAAAAATAATGTTATGAGGTGACCGACAGACTTTCACTAGGATGAGTGCATCCTCTCTCTTTGTTGCTAGCCGACAAGGTCACTACAATTCACACACAGTCACCATAAGGCTGGATGTGTTATCGACTATCTGTTACAATCCCGTGTTTTGTTCATGAGTGTCTTTCTTTCCGATTCGTACGCTATTTACTCCACTTAATGCACCATGCCTTAAACGGTATATTTTATTATCAAGATAGCCGAGATTAAATCAAACGCTAGCAGCTAATACTTTTCTCTGTTCTGGTGCGATAGGTGACCAAACTCGTACATATATATATCCACCCAAAATTGGACAGAGAGTCATGCTTGTCTTTTACCTCGCGCGTATCAATTTTTCTGTTGCAAAATAAACTGATTCCGATCTTTGGTGAATATTTCCAAATAACTTGTTTTGTCTTCTAAAGTTCTCGTCAACAAACTGTAATGCATTAATGTCGTACTGTCCTAAATCTATTTGTGAATTGGCGTAAACATCGAGAAAAGAAAATTTGCTTGGCCTTGGGAATCGATTATAAAATCCGCAACACACTTTGAGGACAAAAATCTGTCAGATAAAATTCAGACAAGTGACCTCCTAGCTGGTGACAGAGAAGCAACTACTGTGTCGATAGTACATCAGGAAAACACCAACAGCATTTATGCGGTAGCAATTAGGGTTTTTGTTTTGACGTCTTGCTGGTACTACCCGTCACCGAATTTCTGAGTTAGACTTTCGTTAGGTTGGTCCTACGCACGTAGGAATCGTCAGGGCCTAAAATCCGATGTAGATAGGCTTTTCTATTTGAAATTGATTAACTAAGATAAAAAAGGAAGAATATGACAACAGGTATCTATGTAATACCTCATTTCATCTTCACTATGTCCGTACTCCATTCGAGTGATATACGACATAGTTTTACAAAACTATGGGAATCAGCTATATTGGGGAAATTTACTAAGTCCGTCTGGGCTTGGAAAGCTCGAATATCATCTTCATTACTCGAAATTAAGGAGTGGAACAGACAAACTAATTTGATCACATTATCAGGACGCGTGACCGCAACGGTGCATCGCTGAGCATTCCTAGTGCATACTCTTACTTTCTATTCTGGATGGTTTATACCCCTCTCGAACAAGAATGGTTACTCCCCCTCCCGGGCACACCTCTAACCCTGTTCTGATTACAGAGTGTAAATCTGATCTACACTAGCCGTGATATGTGATGACCTATGGCTATCCAAGTCTGCAGGATTGCGATGAGCAACTTTTCTTGGTCATCGACCAAAACAACTAGCTTCAATCATTAGTTACGGACACTTGATGCGTTGGTTTAGAACAACACACTCTGACCAACTCGCCTTGTGTTGGGAGCACATTTTTTGCCTCAGCAAATTGTTAAGCTGCCTGCATCCTTGGCGGGAACTGAACCCCTGTGTACCTTCAGTATTTTCATACGAGGAATTGTGCCTCGGGGGTGGGGTGTCGCTGGAGGGAGTGCCTGAGGAGTGGTCACGCTTCGGGAACTGATTTTCATATACCGTAATATCATTGGTTGCCTGCATTACGGTTCCATTTCCATCTTCGCTTTGTACCGGTCGTAATAAAATGCCTGTTTCTCTTCTTCGGGTGGTATCATTGAGGTTTAGATTTGCAGAAAACTGAGTGACAACCGGCTGACAATTTCCCCGCACATTGGCGACAAATGCAGATTGATAGATAGACAAAGACTATATTCAACAACGTGAAATGGCTCCTACAATGCCTTCGTGCTCTTCAAACTCTGAAATACAAAGTCCTTTTTTCGAAAAAAACACGAAAATTGCATTATTCCTCTCACCACACTGATGTGGCCTACTACCTATGATTATCTTTTACCTTTTACTTCCTTTATTAATGAAATAACAACGTACATCATTGTTCAGGAAGAGAGCCCCGGCCAACAGAGGGCTACCAAGTGGGGAAGTTGACCGGCGGTGGGAGGATTCGAACCCGCGACCTTCATGTCCAAACGCCACGACCTTATCCGTTCGGTCACTGCCGGCCACGTCCCTAATTTTAATTTAATAGAACCAAAAGTATTTGTGTCAACTCTTGATCTTGGATTCTGGACCATTCGTTTTTGCATCGGTTACTTGGTGACATTTTATAGCTAAGTAAATTGCCATCCAACGGTTTCGTTTGTCTTTCGAAATATTTCGCCTTTTATTTCTTACGTGATCACGAACCTAAATTGTACTGTATCACAAAACTCAAGCATAAATTTTGACAAATATGCGAAAAGTAGGGAGCATGCCATTTCCGACCAAGTGGATGGATATACCGAGTTAGTTGGTGGATGGCGACCCTGGGTGTTATCCTTCCGTTTTAATTTGTACTTGAAATCATCATGCGGAATTCGGCCGCTCGCGACATCAAACGGACACGAATTACCGATATATATTGGGCTGAGTCCAACCTTTAGTTAAGCAGTCGAATACAATGAGTTACCCACGAAAACTGGGAAACCAATTGGGGTTTTAATTATGAATAATATAATGTTAATAACAAAACGTTGTTGGTAGATGTTGTGTCGACGTTTTGACTACCGTGGGTAGTCTTTCTCAAAGCAAGTTTCACCTTACAGTTTTATTTACAAAATAGAAGAAATCCTGATTGGTAGAACAAATTCCGACCAATGGTATTCGAGGTGTGCTTGAATCCCTTTTGCTACGGCTTGTATTGGCAAGCTAGCACGAATGTGTACCGGATTGCATCAAATGTGACCTGCACGTAGACTGGCCTCGTTTTCCTTTGCTCATGCATGTTCCCAATTGAAGTCTTATAGCCCGAGAATGGGTAGAACCAACTGACTGTAAAGCTCAACCAAAAGAATAAAATCTTAAATCAATGACCTCCAGAACTCCACAGAGCTTTACTCACGATCGCCACAACAGGCGTTTGATGAACTCATTTTATTAGCCTACCTAAGGGAGAGAGTAACAAAGTAATTAGGTTTGTATATTTGCAACAAATAAGCAAACCACGTATTTCGTTTCCGCACAGCGACCAGACAATGCCGGAAATTCACGTGACATCACATTTGTCCGTCGCCGATATATCGCGACTGCAATCCCACGATACGGAACCGAATGTAATTTATTTCCGACTGAATGACAGTAAAAATTAATTTACCCATTTACTAGTACTTTATGGGCATACAAGTGTTCTTCGAGACATTTGTAGATCATTTAAACTTGAAGTCTACCAACTCGATTATAAAGTATTTTGTGTCTCACGCGCCAAAATATTTTGGAATTTTAATTTCAAGGTTCAATATGCAAATAGCCCAAAATATTGTTGCTTCTGAGCATCGAACACACTTTTTAGATAACACCAACGTCTACGCCATGGTGGATTTTCCAATCAAATGATATTACGTTATAATTAAATCAATCCAATCGAGTAACTGTGTTTTTCAAATTAGGAAATACCCTAACTTGATAAATCCTTTCGAAAAATACTAGTAACTTGTACGATTTATTTTGCTTGATACTCGAGAATTATTTTGAATGACAAATTTTTCCCATTAATTATGTCCTCTATTAGTGTTCACTTTCAATGTTCCCTTAACATTCTTTTGATCAAGCAAACAGCAACCTTGAAAAATGGACAAATGGGATATAACCTTTTGGAAGAATTTCATTCAGGAAACGATCAACTAGCGGGTCCTTTACGGAGCATCGGTTACTAAGCGTCCAACATCAAAATCAACTTTTCAATGAATCAATGCATGTAGCATAATCGATAATTGTTCAGGATCAATATATGTTATACCTCATGGGAAAACCAATGTACACCTGGTGTCTGGGAGGGATGAATGAAGCGTTGCACGTATCCTTCTAAAGGACGAAGAGAAATACACTTGTCGTTGTTTTTAAACGATAATATGAATAAAAATGTGCTTTCGGTTCAGAAACATTTGAGAATAAAATGGTTAACGTTTTTCTGTTTTGTAATCTGATTAGGCATCGGGACACCAGATTTTTCGTCTCGTTGCTTTACTGTCGGGAAAACGCAAGCAAATGACATGACACAATCAGATAACCCTGAGATCAAGGTCAAATTGACGTATCACGGGAAAATCAGTGGCATATATATATATATATATATATATATATATCGGGTTTTGTCTTTAATGACTGGCGCGAATTTGGTCGATGTGATGCCAATCAATGCACCTCCGGGTGATTAATGCAGAGATGAGGAATCTTACATTAGACGCCTGTCCTGAGAATACCTCATCTTAGCGTATGAAGCTTAATAGACTGCACTGATTGGTCACGTGTGTGGCAAACACTCTTCTACCATACCGTGCCTTCTTTCCGCAGGGTGGAAGAAGCCATGTGAAAATCAGTAGATGACGTGGCAACGTGGAATGGGAAAAAACACAGCGAAGTTAGGCGAAATATGTGTCTCGTGGTTGGGGTCCGAAAGACTCGTTAACTAGCTGGCTGGAGACACTGAAGGATGTGGCAATGAACCACGAACAGTTGTGATCGTGTTATCATTTTTTATCGAATCAGAATGATTGAAGTAGTACGTTTGTACAGTGAGACTGTATCCCGTGTGTTGGCTGCATCAGCATCTTATCTTTTCCCACCTGCGTAGGTACACTCCCTATTCTGTGTGCATGTTCACTCCTTTTTATAGAGACATGTACCCCTGGGGACAAGGCAGTGGTCAGCGGGGTTTGTCTTGCTGTTGGACGGTGATCGAAGAGGAGGGTGGTGATGATGGTGAAGATGATGGCATCCACCTAGACTGTCGTTATCCACTTTCGTAGCATTTTATCCTCCGTTCGATTTCGTCCACAGCTCCACTTAGTAGTTGATGTTGCAGCTCACTTGTGGATAACGGGCAGCTTCTCATCTAATGACCCATTAAGTGCTCATTGATCAGCAGTTAAATTCAATACTGAACATTTCTCAGACTTTATTTTTGTCGTCCATCCGGTATGCGACAGACAGTTTGTCAGTACCTGCGTTTCCAATCACAAGTACGATAGTAGAAATTAGTAGGGACTATGAAGGCGCACTTGTGTGCCTGTGTGCGTGTTTGTGTGATTGAACTGTGGATCTCATTTTAGTATCTAACAGAAACGTACAGTAATAAGTATGCCCTTTGTTTGCGTTCTATAACAGTTCGGGAGTGAGTATGAAACAGATAGCGGTGAAATGAGAAACTGAATGTGAGGAAATGTCGTTTGGTCCGGATATTTACAAAAATGTAAATCCCGTTTGAGAATAAGCGGCCATGGCAAATTTCACTAATCGCCAAAGCATTTCATTGACCAATTGAACATACCAGTCACCGGTTCGTGATTCAACAACCTGTCTTCCCACAATCCTTGTGAAAAGAAGCAGGACACATTTTAGTCAGACTTCATGCATGTTGGTGATCGAACCTCAATACGGCTCGGTGCTCAGTAGTTCGCGATTGGCAAGCTAGAGAATTGGGACCAGTTTAGGGTATTTCACTCATACTATTCACCGACATAATATTTTCTTTGATTTGTCCAGTCGGTTAGTACATACCGTTTGTCTCCGTCACCCTAATAAATCGTTGACCAATAACCGCCAATTTGACCATTTATCAATTGGGGTAGGATGAGGTCCAAGTTGTGACATTCCCGAGAAGAAATCCATCACATTTTGCAATCGACAATCATTCGTACTTCTTTTTTTGCCACATCCTTTAGTAAGGCAATTAATCAGCCACGTGCATGATGCAGCCTCACCCTACCACACACCCACCCACCCCGGCACCGGCACCGGCAGCACTTGCTGTTCAAGTTGAACTTTGTGAGCACCGGACATTCTGAAGACGTACTTTATCCTAGCGTTTAATAACGTTGCTTCGATTGTGGTTTGGTCCAAATCTCTAATTCTCTCTTACAGTGCGCACGCCTTATTTTGTGATCCCAACTTCGAATATCAGTCTTATCCGGATTGGTGTGTACCTCGTCTATTGTGACGTTAACCGCTCGGGATTCCGATTACTCGTACGTTGTGTGCCAGCATGTCTATTCACGTGCGCAAGCATCCCGTTCAAGGTGAGGCAAAAAAATGCTGGATCGTATTGTTTCGTTCTGATCAGTAGTCATGTGACAGTGAGGACGGATCATGTTTAGGGGAGATTGGGGTGCCTGACAAGCCCGGCGACAACCATGTGAATGACACACGAGCTAAAGGCCTGAATGAGTTCAGGCCAGGAGACACGACGGGGAACCAATCTTTGACCCTAGCTCCGAAACATGAATGGGTCACCGAAATTCCATAAACCTGGTGTCACGTTATGACCAACACCATGCAGGCAGAACTCTCCGAATCACAAACTGATCCTATGGTTTGTGGACATTTTAGATCCCGTTCGCAAAGTCCCGACATCTTATTGTATGAAAGACTGTTTTGAACTGTAAAGTAAACTGGAAAATATTTCCCTGACTCCATGCAAGATGTTTTCCATTGATGTGAATTCTCTTTTTACGAATTTCTCTTCATGATATTATCTCTTCACAAAACATTTCACTACTCATTCCCGTTCACTGTTCACGAGCACTTATTATATGATGTACTCATACTATTCGATTTGATTTCGAGGACGTCGCATACAGACTAATCGACTATATGGCACTGGGCAGCCCATTAGGTGCAACACTAACACCTGCGTTTTTATCTGTGGTATAGATGAAGTCAAATGATTGTATTTCCACACTGGTTTTTTACATACGATGTGTCCACGATATTCCCATTTTCACTGATTCTACAAAGTTTGCCAATATTTTGAAACTCTTTAATTGCACTCACTCCACTCTTTCAGTTTCTTATGAAAAAGAGGCCAACGGTTTTTTTAATGTTTTATACATCAAATTACACCTGCTCTGTTTGAAATAAAACACTTTAGTATGTTTTGTGAATGTTTGTTAACTCATGCTATAATGACAAAAAACTTAATGAGTCATTCTTGTTCGCTGTGTGAGCAAAAGAAACTCGAGGTTAACGGACAAAATTCCACACACACTACAACTTGCACCGTATCTGTCGCTAATAAACAATAATTACACGAATATAAACGGTCCCTTAGAAACTGTACCTCGTATAAGTTAGAATGGTAAAGTAAATTAAGGAAAGGTTATAACAGCACGGGCAAGTCCGCATGTGTTGATTTGGCCAGAAGATGCTGTGGAAATGCTTGGACAGACTTTACACGGACAGCCGCCCAGAAAAAAGAATGCTTCCTCTCGCGAGCCGTATCCCAAACGAGCCACAACCGATCTGATTGCGCATGTCTGACTACAAATGTACGTCTGTGTGAGAAATTTCGTGCAAATAATTTTAGTTAATCGAAAAAGATGGTTATCACACCTGGTAATCAAAAATGAAGCAACAATATGCACAAAAGCGTGCGGCTCACGTGCATATCGAATAGAAAACTGTTTCATTCGGTAGATATGTGATATTTGAACTTCCAATTAGCATACGAAATTCGGTCAGTCACGGTAACAAACTGATACGAGTTACCATTAGACACCGAATTCGCTTCGATCCAAGCTACGCGACTCAAATCAACAAGAAGACTACAACTGAATACAAACAAGTTCGGGTTATATTTAGAGTTCCTGGATTTAAATACAATGGTTGAAATATTCTGATTGGTGGAATATGTTCTATCTAATCGTTTTTGTTGAATGCTTGGTTTCCATGACCACTTTTCGTTACTGTTCCCATTGGTTGCTTGACCACCCAGGCTAATGTAATGTATGGGACTGCATCATGTGACTTGCACGTAAGTTCACCATACATGGGTAAAATACATATAGCTGTGGCTTGTATTGGGAGGGTGAGTGAGTGCGACAAATCTGGTAGCCTTTTAAGCGACTGGAATTTCGTGGTCCGAAGGGTAGGTGTGAAAAGATGCATGTGAGAAAATGTATGGTCGAACAAATTCCCAAACCGGTGTGGACATAAAATCAACCTGATAATCGTTGGGTAGAGATGAGACATGTGTCAGGAATTTGTAAGTTCATTTTTCTGGACAAGGGAACAATTAGGGATGCACGAAATTAACTTGCTTACACTGCCCTGACTTTGATAGTTCAATTGCTATGGTTGTTAGTCCTTGATGCTACTGGTACTACCTTGAAAATTGTCACCGGATCAATTTGATGTCCTCCGTTGATTCGATGCTGTGCGGTTGCGCTGTTTACCGCCTTTACCGTGCCCTTGCAAAGCGAACCTGGAAAGTGTTCAGCCATTCTTTTGGATAGTCACGTCGTCATGTTTCTCGTTTGCCTTTCGTTACGTGAACAAGTGACCCGGTCAAAAAAGATTGAAACATTTCAGACAACCGATTCGTGGACCGTTCAGCTACAAGCGACATTGTCTTCCACACGACTCGCGAGTGCGCTGCAGGGACGGTTTTTCCATGGTTTTAGATAAACAGTGTTCTGGCAATAGGAAAGACGCGTTATAATACACATAGTTCGTTTTTGCAACATCAAGGATTAGCACCGAAGGAATAAGCAAAACGTTCCTCATGACTCATGAATCCATAGCAATTAAACTATGAAAACCGGAGCTATGTAAGCAAGGTAATCTCGCGCATTCCTAGTTGTTGCCTCGTCCAGAAAAATGAACGCGATAACTACTGATACATGTCCCATCTCTACCCAACAATTATCAGACTGATTTTAAGTCCACACCTGTTTGGGAATTCGTTCGACCATACATTTTCTCACATGCATCTTTTCACATCTACCTTTCGGGCCGTAAAATCTCAAGTACTGAAAAGCTAATGGGGAAATATCAACTGTCATTTGTTGATTATGTGCAATTAGCCTGTCGCGGAGCAGGTAAGATAAAAGCGCAAACAGTTCGGCAACAGTCTCGAGGCGGAAATGCCCGTTTCAAAATGTACTGAGACCAACTCCTGATCGTGCGATCTATGTCTGAGGCATCACACGAGCACATAATGGATAACGAATCATGAAAGTGATCAGCCTGGACAAACATTTTTGACGTGAATCAGAAATGTGGATGAAGTGGAAAATATATTTTTGTGTTTTACGACCAGGGAATTTTGAGTTCTCGGTCGGTGTTAACAATCTCGCTAGACATCCTACCAGGGTATCCGAATTGGGAATGACGATCAATCAATTGTACAGTTTTCCAATATCTGGTCTGTAACCCGGGGGAGGAGAAGTGACTAAGAACAATGTTGCAAAGTAATCCTGAGAACATTTAGAATCTTTTTTTTCTCAAACATTCCCATTAAGTGGTGTGCGGGTTAGGCTGTAGCCGCTTCGGTTGAAAACAGCAATGCAGAATTTAGCCACTAGCACTAACGCGCGGATACTAATTGCCACCAGTCTCTGGATCGATCGCGACCCAAACTGCGCAATCGAACACAATGAGAAGATCACGGAACCAGAAAATACGTTCGATTTTTATTTACAACTAGTGAATTTGCATACAAAATAAAAAGAACCCTAACTGGTGGAACTCGTTCCGTCCGATCACATTTAGAACATATCTGAACGTCACTGTCTCCCGATTGTGCATGCAGGCTATGGCGAAGCTCTGTCGGACGACAGGACTTGATTTGCATGTATACTCACTACAATGTTTTACATAGGCTATCAATTTTCTGCTTGATAAACGATTATATCAGATTTAAAAAAAAAATGAAACTGGCAAATATCAGGACCAAATGACGTAAGGATTGTATCGAAAAATCGATGCGCCACGTATTGGTTTTTATTGTTGGCTTATTATATCTACCAACAAGGCTGCGTTATTGACATTATATCATTCACAATATAAATTGGCAAATATTATGAATTGCGTAACCATACACCCCGGCACACGAACAGTGAAACACATTCTTCTACCCCTAGAGCTGACTATCCCCATAGTGTTCACGAATTATACGCCTAATGTCGAGTACCCTGACTGTCGTTCCTCCGTTACTGTCTATCAGATCAAACGAGAATTCAATGATAAACAAAATCAAATCACAAGTTCTTTAGATCAAGTTTCACTCAGACATCATCGATTTTGTGCAGATAGTCAAGCGAACACTGCCAATTGCAGCTGAAAAAAACTAGCTCTGGAAAGCTGTAAAGTGTCATATTTCCGTCACAGGTTCCGTGAGTGACAATTTCGAAACTCCAATTGTGTGCCTTGGAAATCTCTGCCTTTTTCGCACTGATCTTTCGAACTGGAATTGGTACTGAAGATGCATTTTATAATTATCATCATATCGTTTGGAGATTGGAATGTTGCTCAACAGAAATCCCACTGTTCTCAAGATTGCTCTCGGAAGAGCCCATCCAATGGGGTTCGGCAGCGTACGTGGAGGAGAACAGAGCTATTCAACTGGGAAACTCCAGCTAACTCAGAGATAAATATCACATGACGGGCGTACTCCGATGACATTTGGTAAGCGTGAAATACAGTTCTAGGGTTCAATTCTAAAACACGGCAGTGAATCGGAATAGCTTTATTTAGTTGGGGTATGTTTTCTCCACGCCCACGAGACGACAGTCTTGTTTTACTCTATTCTCCGAGGCAGGTAATAATTAGTAGATAGTTCGGTATACGTAGCCGATGATATTCGCAAAAGATATGAAAGCACTAATCAGCGGGCTGAATCGTGCAGAAACAGTTAGACGACTGAGCTGAGGTTCACCAGATCTGCCCGAGCAATGAGTGGAGACAACAGGCGAGATTGCAGAGGAAGATAAGACGAATGGAGAGGGTAGTCAACCCCGAAGCACGAATTAGTCAGAATCAGCCTCCTGGAGAGGCAACAATGAATATAACAAAAATGTAGCCTAAAAGACAAAGGACGCGGTAGCAACAAACAGGCGTAACAGGGCCAGAAGTAAGATAGACAACAAAACTCCCCTAGCTGAGGGCGATAGCATGGCTCATTACCACAGTTACCGGCATTCTTGCATTCGAAATATTTCTTCTTCTGCATAATTGTTCAACGTACTGTTTTGAAATTAATCTTTCACTATTCCTCTTTCTTTTTTAGGCAAATGATATTTTGAGGTAGCAATCAAAACCAGAGCAAGTTAGTAAAAGGTTAACACTTATAATAAGCGAAGCTGAAACAACATGGCTGGTCACGTGATCGGGTTGAAACACTGGTGCAAAGGTGATGGTCTAATTTCACGCTCGCATAAGGATTTGTAAGTATGCGTTTGTTTGGCGTCAAAGCATATAAGCACTGAAGAATACGCCATATTTATGACTCCAACTCACACAACTTCTGAAGGGTACGTGTACGTGCTAGGAACGCGGTCCTTCAGCAGAACGTGGTAGCCTGATTGACACGTTTCAACCAAAAGTCATGAATTTGGTGATTTCGTGGCTGAACCACAAAGCCTACGCATTTACCAGGGATCGTTTGAAAGTACAAGACATCCGGGGTCAGTTGCTGCACCGCGAGATTGGAAGAAAAGAAATGCAAACTACGTTCGAAAACAAGTATGGGATCTCTTGGGAAATTCTCACTGAAGAACAAATATAATTTAATTCGTCTGACATTTGCCAGCATAGGTTCTAAATCGGAAATGCGAACAACACTAGGAATAGTGTTTTCAACTCGGACACTAAGAAAGTCCCCGATTCAGAAAGTGAAGCGAAGAAAAATCAAAAGGGAATTCAGTTGGGGAACCCCTTCATTTTGCCTTGAAAGTTGTGTAACAAGGGCAGATCATTGGAAATTTGTTCACTTGAGCGATGAGAAAAAGAAATTAATTTGTATCCCTCAGGCGTTTAGAATCACCACTAATATGGTTTCAAGAATAGGGAGGGGTTTATCAGTCGACATAACAGTGTATGATTAACCCAAGTGGGTAAATCCTTCGATCTCGGTGGGTTTCGAACCCAAACACAGACGTAACCCATGCATTTGTACTGCATATCATCTTACCAGCCCAGGGATTTTTGGACGTTTTGCTTAACGACGATCAGTTTCACCCAGGTGTAAGTTTGAATTTCGAAGAGTTTTCACCATTAGGCAATTTCTACCTTTGTCAAATTCTTCTAAATGAAACAATGACTTGGAAACCCTCGTCTTTCCGCGTGTTAACTAAACTCGCATACCGCATTGCGTCCAAAATTTCAGTGTACTCACTCCAACAGTAGAAATTGATAAAGTCAAAACAGCAGTTGCTCTGTGTACCTAAAGCGACGGATTTTCACCCCTATGGATCGTAAAGTTGTTGAAATGAACGGAAAATTGCAACAGAAGGGTAGAATTAAAAGAATTGATTAGCATTTAACTTGCTAGCAGTTCTACAGCTTTGGGGAAATTTTCTCGTGATCATCAGTCAAACTGGGGAGGTACGGCAAAACAGAATCGGGCTGTCACTGTGCTGGTAAACAGGAAATGAAATTTTGATCGTACGGAGAAGACAGTCCCGATATCAGAGAGTCACGGGCACGGTGTTGTGGACGAGTGTCATTTTAGGTTGGTCTTCCCCTCCATACCATCTCGCATAAATATCTATAGGAACTGAACTGTTCCCTACACGGCCCGAATTCTCAATAATCGAGACCAAATCATGATTGAATTTCGACACTATCTCTCGTGAATTTCAAATGTTTAGTATTTGGTACGCTTTCTTTTAACTCTGTATTCTGATGAGGTGGCAAACGTATCCATTTCTGGACTGAAATGCGGACATGTATGTACGCAAAAGTACAATACAATACAATACAATACAATACATCTAAGTGATGCAACAGAAAGTCCTTTTCACTAAACTTGAAAAAAATTTTATTGGAGAAGAAGAGCCAGTGGGGATTAATGGAAATTTTCGGACACTTCTGTAACGTGCAAATGAAAGTCAACAATTTTCTAGCTTTATAAAATAATACATTGACGTGCATAGATCACGAGCGGTTGTCATACAACGAAACTCCCGACGTAATTGATTACTGATGATGACGGAACATAGTGACTGTTCACTGAAAAGGGGTGGAAAGTGTCAAAACTATTTTAATTGAATTTTTTGTGCGTAATAACGAAAACGATAGATTGTGAATTTTGGACTTAATTAAATTTCACGTGAAAGAAACGACGATAACCACGAAATGTCCTCTCATCTGATTTGGCCATGGTTAGTGATCTTCTGTTTGGAATACACACATCGAAAAGACTCGTTGTTGGTATATTTGCATGGAATAGAAAGAAGTTTAGTACAAAAGGAAATTAGAGAGGAAGTAGTGGTCTGTAAGGCACCATCGCCGACAGACTGCGAAAAATTTGTTGTCCAGTTGAAAGGATATACATTGAATCCGGATTACGAATCAGTCACGAATCACCCCGTATATGTGCTGACAATCTCTGATTTGGATTGGTTAACTTCGATCCTTTGTCAAGCTCCCAAAATGAACACAACGGTTACGAATTGAATTATTACGTAAACTAATCAGTTTCTTCTAGCTGACCCATTCCATGATTCTGGGTCCGAGAAAGATATTCCGTGAATCTGAGATTCCAGAGAAAGTGATGTACTGGCGTGTTAGAACGAAATGTCAATGGCAAATGAACCTAATGTTAGCATAATGGTGTCCGGTATGCGTGCATGGGTCCACGTGTGTGCACCTGTTTGTTTACGAGTGAGTCACCTTTACTCGGGCAGTGGACGGACTAGATGAAAACAGGAAACCAAATACGAAAAGTATGAGAACATGCGCATTCAAACCTACCATGTGGTGCATCGCGTGTCATCCGTTTGACCGAAGTGGCTATATTTTGTATGATAATAAAAAAGCTGACAAGAACAGGATATGAAATCGTGGAGCGAACGTTTAGAAAGCATGTTGCAACTCGAAAAAAGTAAGAGGACTGATGCTCGAGACAGGTAGGAGTATACGGCCGAGGGTAACCTATGACGAGAATGAGAAAGCCTGCAAAAACGTGCATGTTCGCCTCAGAGTCCCTGTAAGTGGCATGGAGAACGCATGGCCGAAGAAATAAGTACAATTTAATTTTTCATTTAATCAACAGTAACAGAATCATGGTTTGTTGTTCCGTTCTAAACTGTAACATTCCGGGAGTGACATGATGGAATCAGATCCGCAATGTGCATGTTCATATCATCCTATGATAAATTTTCGACCGTCTCAGACACAACAATTATTAAACTTACTACGCTGGAAAATAGCTCTTAAGACACTGTCCCTTCCGGCTAACCGCAATAGCTGGTTGTGAGAATCGTAAAGGAAAAATAAATCGAAAAATACGAATATTTTATAGGAATATTAGCATCGCGCACCTCCGCTGTTGGGAGCCATAGGTCAACTGACTTTTGTTTTTTCAGTCATATAAAAAGTAACGTAATACTATGCCCGAGCATATGTACAACGATCCGAAAGAATTCAGCACTTTACAGTGTGCAGTTTTTGGCGCTATGTAAACCTCGTGAGGCATGGAAGTGATAACAAACTGAATCGTGTGATTTAGGATCTTCCGTTGCACCGAACACTGTCGCAGCAATTCATTTTTCAACGAGAAATTATGACTTTTTAAGCAAAATTTAGCAGTTTTAATGATCTGTCACCATATGTGGACTAACTTTTCATGTCAGAAATCAGCAGTTCCGGTATCAAAGAGGTTGGTACGGCCGTTTTCGAATACTTCGTTCTCGGAAAGGCACTGATTTCCTCAACACTGATCATGAAAAGTGAAACTCCGCTGTCCCGGATGTGCACAGTATGAAGAATGCTGAATAGACTCCTTTCGGGCTATTAGAGCCTAATTTTGTCGATTTTTGTCGGTGACCCGGATGCAAAGATTCTCTAAGAGCTTTTGCTGAACGAGTTGAAAATTTTATGAACAGACCGGGCGTGGCGATGTGAGTAAAGTCTCGGTCTCGCAAAAGCCCAGAGGGTAGTAAACAAGTCTTCATCAAAGCTGACCAATTGACGCTCTATGGGATTCTATCCAACTCCATGTTTCAAAGTCAGGATTGCCGGTTCCTCCTACCCTCTATTCCGTAGTGAGTCCCTCCCATTGCTGGCATGCTCACAAAAGCATAACAAACAAAACCTCGCACTTTTATTTTATTTATTATGCGACAAACGTATAGTATTTCAATTAGAAGGCAGGGGACTTTGAAATCCTACCAATGGGAAAAGTGACTGATAGAGGGAAGGGCCGAACGCGTGGTCTTTTCATTCAGATTCCATGATGTTGACCTCATGACCACGGCTAGTAATGTTATGAAATAGTGACACTTCCTGCCGTTGCGAGGCAGGACGAATTGGCCTTATTGCATTTTGCTCATCAAAATGGTTTTATTGTCGCTGCGTGATACTTAGGGATTCTTCTGGACTATTGTTCTTCTTCCCAAATACTTTTTGATCCGCCTAATGTTCCAAGTCACACCCAACTCCAGTCACAATCTTCTTCAGAGAGAGGATTTTTCCTTGACCTTGGGCTATGATATGTTGCCTACAGTGTAATCTGCTTTACGTTTGAGTCGAGCCATCATTTCTTACTCTTGTAAAGACTCGGGGAATGATTCATTATCCACTACGGCTGAGTTTACATGAAGATCCGCAGCGTAAATGTCAATTCGGTTTCTTCTATCCAAGCTTTTGATCGAGATTCACTGACTAAACAATGCTCCCCTTCTCGACCGATTCGCTTGCTATAGATTGGATATTCTCTTTCAAAAGTGGCTCGTGATGGTATTCTGTCAACTCTGAGGGTCAACCAGGCCGAGGTGTATTCTCCAGACAGGAGTTTTCTTGCATAGAAACAAAAGTTACCGGCGCTCTTTTTGCCTAAGACATCCTCCTTGTATAAGTATCAAATATCCTGGCCATTTTGGTCACATCTGAGTTCAACAGACGGCGAGCAACAGTGTGGTAAGTTTACCTGCGGGTCACCCGATACAGTCCGGTACAACTTTACCCTGGTCTGTGCAAACAACTGGCCAGTGGCAACCTGGCAACAAACAGACGTGAAATTCAAATAGTCCGCGAAGGCGATTGGACAGGACGTAGTCCATCAATCAGAATATTTCCAACTTTGTATATAAACCCATGAGCTTTAAATGCAACTCGAATGCGTTTCTTTTCTGTTGTATCCGATGATTTGTATGTTTATTGCACAATTCGCAGTGGTGAATTTTTCAACGATTGCTGAAAAATGCAAAGAAGTGCTAGGCTGCAGAAAAGAAATTGCCGATATTTTGAACGTTGTTCAGAGAGAGCACCCGGTTAGTGACCACTGGATTTTGCATCAAACCTTCGACGGGATTAGTGATGACATGAATTTCAAAAGGAAAACTGAAGAGGTAGGCACATCGTCGATATGAATTCAATTTTACTTTCAAAGAAGCTAACCCTCGAGAAACCCTAATACTATCGTGTCCAATACTAGACGACCAGTTATCAGGAAAGCAATACGGGTGAATCAAATTACTCCAAGCGATTCCATGTTCAGTTACCAGAGAGACGACCACCTGGTGGACACGGTCCGCTCTCAAATTCAGGCCCAAAATGCCATAAAATATCGACGAAGACATGCGGTCTTGTTGCGGAATATCAGCAGGAACAAGAATTCGTGATAGTGTCGCCGTAGATAAAACCGATTCCAATGAAGCTAGTTTTGCAGGCCTGGGGACTGGACATCTTTGATCCATTTCCAACGACTCCGATAGGAAATGGGCATATACTAACAATGGTTGACCGCCTGTTGCCCTGGGTAGAAGTGGTACCCGTGCCGGACCAAACGGGTGACAGGGTCGCTTGTTTTCATTAACTATGTGATGACGAGATTGGGTGTACTTGAAACGATTATCATGCTCCATAGTCTAAGCTTCGAATTAACTAACACCAGCCATTAGTTGAACCACTGCGGGACTTGGAGAGTACGGATCGTATCGTATCATTCCCACTACAACTGGAATGACGGCAGTACTTAAGAGAATGATAAAAGTAAGGTTTAGCGATCACCGAAGCAATTGAGATGATGGACTAATCGAAAAACTGTTTTCTGTTACCATACAAGATACCATTTGATTAGGGGAATAACATCATCCGAGTTGATGTTCGACCGAGAATCCAGGTGGTATTGGATTTGCAGTTAGACTGTGGAACTCGATCGGAGTTGACGGCACGATGCCCAGAGGACCCAAAAAACTGGTGGGAATGAAAAGAATCGATTGCACCAGTCGAATGCATTCTCGCTTGGACAGATAGTGAAAATTAAAAATCTCTTCATCTTGTGGTTGCAAGTCCGTGATCTGCAAATCCTGAATACTGAGGGACAGAATTCATACGATAACGAAGCAAAGAAATACCAATTTCTGGATTAATGGGGGAGTAACAGATAGGTGGAGGGAGGGAGGAGACCTAGTGTCCTGAATAAATGGAACGACTTTGCTAAAGGAAGGGATAGCGCAGAATAGAATTCAACTGAAATAGGTAAGGAAAGTGATCAACTTCATGTCAGGAACCGATCAGAAGCGGCTGTTCAAAACTACCCGCAAACGTCAAAGGAAACCTTATCGATTAAAAAGCATGGTATGATTATAACTCGGGTATACAACCTTGAGATAAAGATCAAATTACCACTCGGTACAGTTTGGCCGGCACACCCAGAGGGAGACTAAACAAACGAAGGCAAAAGCGTTCAGGGATGCCCAGATGGCCAGAATACAGAAATTGCGTGAGAGTGGTTCAAGTAAGACGCGGAGAACGTAACGTATTTTTGCCGTGCAATGAACATGTGTACTGTAAACACGAACCATGGATCTCTGCACGCATGACCGATAGGTGCATGCAGCTCCTTTTCATTCCTCAATCGACCATGATCTAACTGTCTAGCTATTGATTTCATTTGTTTTGGGGACCTAATTTTGCACCCTCATGCTAGAATTTTTCACATATCAAGATTCAAAACTAAATGGATCAATCAGATCAGTTACAGTTTGATCATGTATTTCTTCCCCTCAAGCATTTCTTGTTCTTCCATTCCAGAGCACGATAACCAGCGTGCTTTTGGATCACTTGTTACCTGGCCATCGTTCATGCCTGTGGTAGGATGCGCAGTTTGTATTCACTTTGCGGTGCCGACACATTATAAATCAGGGAACAATTTTGTTCTACTATTGGTGCAACTGCCGAGTGTGCCAACTGAACTTTGTGTATAGGTTTCAGAAACACGGTGTCACCACGGCGAGACATCTCCTTCGTAGTTCCTAATAGCGAAAGCCAAGAAAAACAAAGCCTGTCTGACTGAACGGAAACGAAGAAACAAAATGCAAAACATGAAAGCGTAGCATCTGTACTTGAAATCGTAATACAGAGTTCAGCCACTCAAAATAATACACGGATGCGGACTACCAATACTCAGTTGAATGATTCCGACCCATTCTAGGCAATCGAACAAATGTGAAGCTCAAAACAGCTGGAAGAAACATGCGAGATTTGAGAGGAGTTTACACGCAACTCACATGATACAGTCCGGCTGAACTTCACGCTGGTCTGCATAGACAAACAAACAACAAGGACCGTGACGACAGTAAGCGCAAAGCTCAAACTTACTTCGAATTCTATTGGCCTGAATTTATTCCACAAATCGGGATTTCCCCTATTTCTATACATACTAATGCGTTGCAAATAAAACTTGTATTTTAACTTAAGATTACTATACGGAATTCGGTCAACCACACTAGCAAACTGAAACAGATTTGTTTGACTGCAGATCACAATATACGGACTTCGACCACCATCGCTTTTTCCCTCATGCTTTGTATCTTGACTTATCGCGATTGCTGATAATCCTTTGGTTTATTCCGAACCTTTTTGAGAAACGAGCATAAAATACTACTCGGGTAATTCCCAGCTGATGCACGTGACTTTTGTTTTCTCAAAAAAAAAATAAACAATTTTGTACTTTTGGTTTTACGGACTTTATACTTTGCCTTACATGTGATATGTGGTTAGCATGCAACCAGTACCTAAATGAACAAACCATGACGTTTCAATGACGAACTTTGGAATTAGTGTAGTAAACAGTGAAATGTGCCAATTCACGTTTGTGTTCAACGAGATTTGCAAAATGTTTTAATCACCCAATTCTCTGATTTATCGGTCTGTATGACACTTTGTCACCGTATCCTATGCCGCCATTTTGTGGTTGTTACGGCAACCGTGATGGTGGTGGTGGTCAGTTAGTCAACTCGGATAACTGGAAAATCAAGCGCGTCAATAATAATTAGGTCAGAGGTTGACAATCTAGGTTGGCAAAGGGTCGCCTCTTGAGAACTGCGTAAGATGTCGTGATCCGTCTTCACAATCCTCCACTGTGCTCTCAAAAACAGTTTGTGGTTGCGCTCCAACTATTCTGGACCACCCTCCGTCCCAGTGCCAACCCTAGACAACAAAGGAACTAACAAAACACGTTCTTGTATATTCAGGTTGCGCATGTAACACCACAAATCCCTTCCCTATGCATATGTTTATCTGACTAATCCAGTCCATCCTATAGAAAAATTTTTCCAAAAATATGGTAATGAAATGGCATGAGTACAAATCACTAAAAACGAGCTTGTTCGCCAACTTGTGTTTTCTCAATGATAATCGTTCATCCACTTTTAGTGGGTGCTTGACGGACATGGCTCCTGATAAGCTAGAAGATGCAGCAGTTCAATACTTGAATGATTCCCATATATTGGGCAAAACTTTATTCCACGTTGGCAATGCTGTACAAGCTCCCCTGACAAACACAAACATTTGTTGGATTAGGTTGATGAATTGATGGCGAGACATGAATTCCATTATCGATTCTCGGCCTAGCTAACATCGGGACCATGAGCTGATTACACGGGCCGTATAAAACAAAATGTCGGTTCATAACCACGAATGTGAGGTGAAATAATGTATCAGCCTGAGACGATTTGAGTCCACCATTTCGACCATCAGTGGCCCAATTAAAAAGAGATAAGGATAAGTGAAAACACCAGTAATCGAAACTCGGCAGCTTCTTGCCACTGTGTTTCTAATCATGAACTTGCCAGTATTCCAGAAAATCTTAGTGACTTACCGTAGAATTTGTACATGAAATTATTATGCTGAATACAAAATAGGAGAAATCCCGATTGGTGGAATATATTCGGGCCAATGGCATTCGAGGTAAGTTTGACCTTCGCGATAGCCGTCGTCACGGTCCCCATTGGCTGGTTGTCTCCTCAGGTTACGACGAAGCTGTACCGGATTGCAACACGTGACTTGCATGCAGACTCATCACAATGACTCAGTTATGTTTGACCCTAATGTTCGGAAAGGTGCTGACCTAATCACTTATGAGAGGGCCTCTTGGCTGCACCACTGTGGCAATAAAACAATCTCTGATTTTTAGTAAGGGGTTGTAGATCAGTGTAATGTTGCAACTGTACCTGGGAGAAAAACGTTAGCTCTGATTTGGAGATTCCCTCTCCGACCAATCCTTCTGGCTGCGTTTGGACCCTCTCAGCTCAATTCATGCCACATCTTGTTAGTTGACCTCAGAGTCGATGTGTGACTGACAAGTTGTACAATATTACGTTACAAGAATTGTATGTGAAATCATCGCATGTATGTGGTTTAATGAATGTGTGATGAAATGCTATGGAATATCTCGACCAAATTTATTTCGCCGACGCTTTGCCTAAACGCCTACCGGAACATCTGAACCCGCAGAAAAATGTGACCCAAGTATACAGAAGTGCCTGACTTCGACCACATTTGTTTTTCTTACATTTGGGCCATGAGTTTATCTTGTGATCGTGTCATACAGTTATTCGGTTTGCAGATTTCGCTAGGTTTGCTCCGTGTATGTTGCACCGGTATTAAAGTACAGGTGAACAGACACGCTTCTTTGGTGTGATATAATATTACGAACGTTTGCGAGGAACGGGAGAAGGTCTTTCAAGCCATTACCGAGATTATTGTACGCAGTATGTTTCTTAGACGAATAGAATCACATGACCGGTTTCGCGGTTATTCTCGCTCGTCAAATATGCGTACTTGACACCCTAATATCGTCGTTATTCTTATACGATGCTTTGCTAGGTTGGGACTGGGATCTCACCTAGCTAATCGGACAAGAGAGTACTGGGTTCGGTCATCAGACGAGCTGCAACAACGGCGAAACCGTGACTGGTAATGAACCAGGACTTGCCGAGTCTAACACAGGTTTGGTCAGATGAAACCGCGATCGACGGTAAATGACATTCGAAAAGACTGTACCAATTGTGGTTCAGAATTATCAAGGTGTTGCAGCAGTTGTCTTCTGCTCTGAGCAATGTAAACACGGTAGTACTAAACGAGCTGTAAGGGAGTAAGACATAAGAATTCGTTGTGATTCAGCGGACTTTTTCACGCAGTTTGCTGCTGGCTGCTTCTCTGCACGAAAACTGGAAGCAAAAACATCTGAGTGATCACTTTTATTATAAGGTTTCTAAGTAATTACTTTAGTTAGTACACAAATCAGCTAGCGTGATTCCTAAGTACAATCGGTAGTAATCAGACAGCCTAACCAACAAGTGTACTCGCGCGCAGGGCTCAGTCCCGAAATTTAGTTGATTGGATCGACTTGGTCTTTGAATGGACGAAGGCGGTATGATGTATGAAGATGTGGGCCAACAATAAGAACACTGGTATTTGCAAGCGATTAGCGATATTTAGTCAACATTCACGTCACCAACCGGACAGTTTCACTACTTTAACGCAAATCAATCCAAAGGTTACTTTTGCAAATGACCGAATAACCACCTTGAAATTAGCATAAATTAAGGATTTTCAAAACAAGCAGTTGTAAAAATCAATCTTATAATTTTTGTTTATTCCATAATCCTCCCGTCTCACTAGAAACCGCGCCAAGACGAGTACCAGGTGACCTTGGACCATGAGGCGATTTACCAAATAGAAACAATTCTTCCTTGGTCGTTTGTGAGAACCGTTTGTTCGCACGAGTAGACAATTATTCAGTTTAAAGTTTCTTATCTTTCAAAACCGGCCCAGGACCGATGGAGAAAGCTATCGGCAATAACCAAAAAGTTGGTAAACCATCAATTATTTCGACCACGAGTGTTACTGAACAATAAAAGTTTACATAAAATCGCAGAACAAGCTTTTGAAAACCCGCTCACAAGGCCTGACGTTAACAAAGTCCGATTCATTCCTACTAATGCGAGAGTCGTTAGATTAAGAGAAAAGGATAAAAACTTGCGCATAACGATGTTATGTTTTCCTCGTAGAGGCGACCGTTGTTACTGCCTGACTAGTGAACAACATAAACAAAACGAATGCCACTGGCTTCACATATAAAAAACAACTGCTTGCACATGTCCCCGGGATTCTACATACCGACCGGTCTGTTTCCTATTGGCTACAGCTTTGTTGGACCACCCCTGCAAATGTTACTATAAGACGTGGATAATTTTTTATTCCTCAAGTTTATAGTGATGATGTTTTTACCGTAGTCATCATCGCTCGTGCCGAATTCTCGGGTTGATAATCACAAAAACGAAACCGAACGTAATACATGTTCCAATGCTGCATCGTCTAGTCATTGCAGTATTAACATTGGCAGCGAGTTCGAAATTTACATCTCTGTTCTGTAGTCAAGATGTTTGTTGTTTATCTGTGCTAGGATAGGGAGTTTACGACAGGACTGGGTGGTCCGAACTCGCTTCCTTGCAGCGTGCCGACTACAACAGACTCGCCCCTCGTTCGTTTCAGGCCAGACAATTTGCGTAAAACAACCGTTCAGATTTAGCTCACATTCTGATCTCGTACCACTCCGTTTGAGCTTGCAAACAAATGTCGATACTACTAAATCGTACTGTACACAAGCGAATGAATGAAAGCAGCCAAACGCACTATGAAATGAACGGAACAGTTGCGATCAGATCACTGATCGAAATTATACATTTGCACAATTCTATATCATATATATATATATATATCACTACAAATAGAAGCTTATGAGAAAAAATGAACCAATAGCTTGAGTAATCATCATACTAAACAGTGAAACAAACAATGAATGA
>LUCM01008679.1:155327-179217 GCA_008360955.1 Fasciolopsis buskii
TTTCATACAAACGGGTTTCCCTTCCGTTGTAATCTTCTGGTTGTGTGCGCTTGCATAGCTTGGGTTGGAGCCAATTCAGTACAGACTGGTGATCCGTATCTCTTCGATACCGTGACTGGCCGAATTCCGAATACTAATTTCAAGTCCAAATTGTTCAGTTGGCGCCGTGCGATAGAGCTGCTTAGTATTGAGCAGCTGAAGCTGCATGCTGGTCCCACCAAATAGAAGATTGGATTGGACAGTTAGAATTTTGGTGCAGTATCCGGAGAGACATGAAGAATCAGACGACGATTGTCCTCGCTCCTGGTGGACGTTCTTGATACTATCTCATAAAGAATTTGGATTATACAAGATCCCGGTTACCTGTAAGATCCGATGAACTGAAGGCCTTATTTATCAAGAGCAAATGATGTAAGGAGTGCATCGAAAAATCGATGCACCATCTATTGGTTTTTAATTGTGAATGATAGAATGTTAATAATACAGCGTTGTTAGTAGATGTAATGCGCCAACGTTTCGACTACCGTTGCTAGTCTTTCTCAAGGCAAGTTTTTGATTGTTGTTCGTTTTCAAAAGACCCGGTCTCGTCCGTCCGATAATTCACATTGGCGGATTCAGAAGCCACCTGCCCAGAGAATGCTGAAACGATGGACCAAACCTGTGAATCACTGCTTTTTGTGCGATGAATTCCATTTACGTTCTAAATGCCACTTTTGAAATGCTGCATACCATTCATGGGGAAAGGCTGATCATGTTCAGAAGGTGTGTCGTCAGTCCAAGTGGAATGTAATGAGCGTGAGGGAAAAGACGTTAATCATGTTCTAATACTGAAGCAGTCCACCGCACTATTAAGTCCCAGTGCGGGTTCAGACTTCCGTTAACTGTTGATACGAGAAATTGTGAAGCGATTATTCTAAAGAAAATCCTTGACGTTATCCAGCCAAGTGTTTTTATCAAGCCTAATGCTGTGCGCATCCATGGTGTCATTGGTCACCGTCTCACCCTACTTGATGAATCCATCATTCCAGTAAGATTGCAGTGTAAGTGCGTCTGAATCCACTTCTTGCTCCCAGACGGCCGTCTCCCCATCTTGGGATTGAATGCCTTGCGCGCTGGGTCATTCTATTTCACTTCAGGCTACATCGAGTTCTATCAGTTAGCAATCCAAAGATTGATCGCATGGCGTTGCAATCACATAAGTGGCATGGTAGTAGATCCGGCGATACTGGCATTAGATGGTGACCCGGTGTTTCTAAAGCGACGATTGCTGCCGTATGGCCAAGGCGAAGGCATCATGGAGGAGGTAAGTAAAATGGAGCAGGAAAACATTATTCCTCTCGTTAATTCATCAGTGTGAGTGACCCTGATTATGGTGACAAAAAATGTGATGGATAGATGGACAGATTCCGTTGTCACCACAATCTAACCCAGTGACTACAATCACTACTTCGTGGGAGGCTATTCCAATTCAGCTTTCGGCCGTCTGACCTCTACCTATCATTGGCATAATCCAAGCGGCCGTGTACTAGGTGATTCAGGGATAGGATGGAGTACTGGCCAATCAGGATGATATCATTATCTTCGGTGCCACCAGAGAAGAACACAGGTCACGGTTGAAATCTCTACTCAGTCGGCTGATCCGGCGGAATGTACTCACTTCCGGATAGAGGTGCTTGTTTCACCCGACTCGCGGCCTGCCGTTCAGACCTGGCCCCACTTTGCCAACGACTGTAGCCATTTTTCATATTCTTCTCATTTTATCCGAGGAGGCTGTTTTATGCTATTTGCCGCGTTTTGTCGTCCTTTTTGTTCAATTAAGGTCATTCGTGGCGGTTACAAAAAGACTCAACTAACGCACGTGAGTTTCCAACGTGGGCATCCCAATTAATCGACATTGCGACTATTTTCATCAGTTAAACTGGGTAGGTTGGCTGATTCTGATTGGTGAGTTGCACATGGACCTTCTTCCATCGGCGCGCACCCCGGGCAGTCATGTCTGTACAAAACTATCACAACCATTGATGGCCCAGATCTTCTCGTGACCTTGAGTGTACTAGCGAATACAACGACCTCGGTTAGCGAGGGAGACGAACAAGTAATGCCACACTGCGGTGCCCTGACTTTGAGCATGCGGCCGGAGCAGACAGGCAAAGACTGAGGGAATCTCGCAAGAAGAAAGTCTTGATTGCAAATCGCTCGAGCCCATCGGTTTGGGGATCGTGGCTTTCCCGGTAGCCGCATGCTAAATGCACAACACAGTGAATTCGTTTTTTCTCACTTGATGACTCCGCGGAGTATGATGGGAAGTGACATCTAATTTATGGTGAACAAATGTAAATGCTTTACTCGCCTAGGATACAGCGACATCGAAGCCATGACAAATCGACAAAGTAAAACTGTTCGATAGTTGTTTTTGTATAAAAATGCTACAGCCATGAATGCATCCAAATGTGACGGGGGACGGTAAATTGTTCATTTGAATTCCTCTGTCTTTTTCGGATATAGTCTGTCAATCCTGTTCCAAAATGTCGTCGTATTTTTTCTGCGCACTGCTGATTAACATTTTGTAGACGACAGTCCTAAAATCTTGCCACTCTAACCTCAAGGCGGTTATTTGTTTTTCAACGAAAACACAGTCAAACCAGTGGACCACTTTATTCCTTTAGGGCGGAACACTCAGCCGCTACGTAATTCCCCTGATCCGTTGAATAGGACAATTTAACAGAAAGAGATAAATGCACAAGAAAAAATACGGGTTCTTTTAGGCCTATTTTTCGGTCCTTGTTTATTGTATCTGAGTTTCTGATCAGTCGGGTAACACCATCAATGCCATATTCCTTCACAATCAAATCCGAAAAAGAACAAGGCAAACGGGGTTATAGTAGTATAGTAGTATAGTAGTATAAGTCATGCTAATATAAAGCGTTCAGCTAGGCGGATTGGATTGGAATGGAATGAAATTCAATGGGAAAGATTCCCAGTCTTGTTCCATCACGTGTTGAAAGTCCAGTTATCAGGAAAACCGCAGCAGTATGCCAAGACGCGGAAAAATTGCGGATGATAGTAACTCCAAGATAATAGGTGGATGTTGATCTGACTATGTGTTATCTGTGTGCAGACAAGATTGGTCAGGAAGTCATGAGGCTGGAATAATTGGTAATTGTTCATGAAGAACAAACTTCCGATCACCCTGAGAAGTTCACGATTAGGTTATGATCATAACACCAGTGGATGGGTTCTTTAGTTGCTACGTGCAAAACATATGAACAAAATTAGCCGGAAGAGTTATACTGACCATTGCGTCATCTGCATAATTCGTAGGATGACAATCTGTTGGACACCTGTTGCAGAAGAAAGCTTATCCCATGACACTGAGTCGACTTTCTAGCCAACGGTTATCGTATTTTTAAACCGGATTGGTATCAGGACTAAAAACGGGTCACTCCAAAACGAGTATTCCGATGCATAACGTGACTGATGTGGTTCCACAAACGTTTGCTTATTCCTGATTTGATAACCGTCACAATCACAAGGTTACACCAACGGACTTCTGACGTTAACATGTTGTATTTCCTAAAGAGTTGAATAAGTCGTGAACAGATGGCCTAGAAACACTGTACACACACACACAAGGACGTCTCACTGCATCAGAGGCCACAACGAAAATCTGATAGAAAAACACCATTTACACACACGGTAGCAGTACTTCTCACGTTGACAAACACGAATTTCATGTGTTCAGTGTTGACAACCAATATTGTGAATTTTGAAACAGTTATTTTCTCTGGGACAGTTAGGCAGTGTGAGCGGATGCCAATTTTGTCTTGCCTCCACCAAAACTAGACGGAACTGTTCGGTTGGTTACCAGTACGCTCAAGGTGGTGATCGTAATCGATACATACAGGCAGATGGAATCTGATCATGCCAAATTTAGTGCGTGTTACAACAGTTCAAACAAACACCGATCGTCCCATCCCATTAGCTACCAGCAGCCAAGTGATAAAGTCGTGAGTGGACCACAGAAATGCAGAAAGGCAAACGAACTGAGCCGATAGGTAGTTCGAGCAGACCAGTCAACGTGAGCGATCCGCGTTACACTACAGAGCGGCGATCTTACCCGCCTTAGGATGAAAGCCAGCTAACGGGACAGGACAATAGCCTGAAAAAGGCTTCAATCACGCAAGCGTGAGTGTGCAATTGTTACTATTATGGAGACCTGTCAGTCTAAGCTAGCTTGAGGCTGTATCAGACGGTATCACGTGACTTGCACGTGAACTCATCACAAACTACAACATACAGGTTAGCTAAAATAACTACGGATTCGTCTGAATCCTTTCCGTGACCATCGGTTTTTTGAAAAGCTAAAAGGTATAATTCTAAAAGAATTCAGAGTGATAGTCTCATTTAATGTCACCTCACTGACCGGGATCTAGCAAAGAAAATAACCGAAGAAGTACTGCAAGAACAATATCCGGACAAATCACTGGAGACAAACAATTTATGGACTACTGCAAATGTGCCTATACCTGTGTTTCAAATTTTCCCCAGGGAAATTTTGTTCAGTCATCCGTATGCGAAACATACTACTGAGAGGAAAAGCCAATACTTTCTGGCCTTGCGTCCCCTTTCTGAAGGTTGACCTTGCCTGACCGACAAAAATACTCACCCAAATCAACGTGTGATTCTTGAATGGACTTATCATCCATTCACGCTCTTAATGATTCAAATGAGATTCTAGTGTGAATCACACAATATCCACATACTCAAAATAAAAACTGCGCAACCCAGCGGGTCAATCTTATCAGGTCCAGTATTAATGTCCTAAGGTCAAAGGTCAAGCCAGTGGACGCCAAATGGCATCACTTCCAAGTCAACGGCGTCAAGGAAGCCCAAGGTCAAAGCCAATGGCAACTCTATAAATAGAGAAGGACCGTATCAACTGCGCACATGCATTGACGATTTTACCTCGACCAGTGATGAAACGTTTTCTAGCTAAACGCCAACCTCAGCGACCAGAACCTCAAAAAAAACATCAACACGAACGACGACCAACACAAATTTTCAAATCCACTGATGATGCTATTCTGTTGAGGGTTCTAGGAATATGGATTATTTGCTTGTTACTTCATGTATTTTTGTTAAGGTGATCGCTTACAACCTATCCAGCAGTCTGCATTGCACCTCTAAAGCGAAATTGTACTCACATGAGGATAGGTAACGATTGATCACGCGAGATGCAAGCCTCTCTGTTCAGGATATACAGGCAAACTGGATGAGTGAGAAGGTTTGAGTTCATTAGTTCACTAATAATAATATTATTAATAATAATAATAATTTATTTCTTGGACAGTGGCAAGACATGCAATGCGCACGGTCATGACGTGGACGAAAGGCGCTCACGTGTAAAGGGGGCGAGATCTATAAAATAGCTAATACTGCATATGCCAGGTCATATTTGTATGATAATGGCACAAAATGTAACGAATTGTCATGCGGGGGTTTAGCCTGACGGGGACTTCTCATCTGCATGGCTTGGTGTCTTTGTTGTACGTCTCGTAGATTGCTATATGCACACAGCACACCGAGGTAGATCGACAACACCACCAGTAGGCCCCTCAATGTGGTGAGATTCCTAAATGATGGGAATAAACACGAACTGGACGTAGCAGAATGGATGACGTGTGACGAGAAAAAAACGCACTAAGACAAAGAGCGGGCAATTTGGAGACAGTTTCTAGTGGATTGCACAATCTAGTGATCGGTATACTGAACGAACATTAGCAGCAAAATAAACCAAAAATTGGAAGCCCTATTCGTTGGGCAGGTGGAGACGGTAGCACAGCAGAGAAATTGCGTAATCGTATGCCCGATTCATGAGGTTTGTTTAGGATAACTTTGATTTCGTGAATGTCAGCTAGGTCTAATGTTGGGAGTGAACTTGGAAAAAGAAGAAGTGGAATCGGAGTCAAATAAGGCAATTTCTGGTGGACTTTTGTGAAGGGAAGTTGCCAGAAGCAGCGGTCCGTTGTCAAATTTGGCAGATCAGATAAAAGGGTCATGAGAAAGGACGATCCTCAGCCGTTTTGATGAAGAATGTTGAGATGTATGCAGAACGTCAGCTAACAGCGGATGCCATTCTGTTTGATTGTTACCCTTTCGCTATGCTGTCTTATCCCTCTGCGAAAATTGGGTTCCAAAGCCTCACAAAGAGTGTTCAACATTCGATATGTAGACATCTAACCACGTACATTACAAACAGCATACGGACCGTTTTGTCACCCTAATGTTCGACTTTTTATCCATTTTGAAGTCACTTGTTATTATTATTATTTGAAGTCTCTCATGCGATTTTCCTACTGCCTCATTGAATTCGAATCAAGGGATTCGCAAAGCGTCAAAAACGGCTCGTCTAGGAATCAGGCCGATCTTGGAGGGCATTGGTAGGCTAACTGTCAGAGAGACTGAGGGACAGAAACATGGTAGATGATGCTAGAAAATGGGCACCACCTGTCAAGTTGTTTATCTACAGGTTAGATAGATATTGTACGCATGAATACACCTTGAAACAGTGTGATATTTGTGCGGAGATCGGCATATGGAATTCGGGCAAACTCAACAAAGGACGGACACTAATTACTAACTGGCACTGGATTAATTTCAAATGAAAAAGAGACAAAGAGAACACAACAGCTGCTGAGAAACATCCTATTTTTATTTACGAATCGCTTCTATATACAAAAGAAGAGGTAATCGGAGTGGTGGATTACATTCCGTCCGATAGCCTTCGAGAAATGTTTGGACTTCACTATCGCCTGTAACCACGGTCTTCACTTGGTGATTGTCTACACAGGCCAGCATGAATCTATGCGCGACTTGCACGTGGATACGCCATGAACAGAGTTGGAGTTATTCTCAGCAAAAAGATTCTGTTAATCCATTTGAAATTCCGCTGAGCAATATTTCTGCAACACCATACCAGTAAAAGTAGTCTTCTTTTGGATTGTCAGAGCAAGCACAATGAACATTTAGTCGTATTTCCCAGCCAAAAACCACCCGTTACCCAATTTCCTCGAGTGAGCTATGAATTATCTCCAAAGCCGAGAAGCCTTCGATTCCTGATCTGATCAAAAGGCGTCTGAATTGGAATACCGGTTACCGGCTCCAAATGGCTCGAGAACGCTACGCGCTGCTCCGCTGTCTTCCACATCAAATCTTTTGAACAAGGGTTGAAAATGGGACCCTCTAAAATAAGCAACCACTTCGGTTTCAGAATCCGGGTTCCACTAAGCCCACAGAAGAACTACGAGGAGTACGACGTACAATTAACGGAGAGAAGAAACTAGTAGGTGTGGTGAACTCCATAAAAATGTTTACTTTTCTTTTGCACTTTCTTGTGACGCGTTCGAATTTCTCACCGAGATTCTGACGGAACATGGCTTGCAAACAGATTTGGGCAAAATAAAAATGCCCTTTAAGCTTTCGTATTCTCGTTCGCACGAAGCGGAAGTCTGTGTTCTGTCTGGTTGAGCTGATGGAACAGAAGTTTTCCTGTTATTTGGAAGGGGAGAAAACTTTAAAAAACGATTGTAATGGTCCATCCCATGTGGTTTGAGATAAGCACTGCCTTCAAGTGTTTCGCATATTATTATTATTATTATTAATATTATTATTATTATTATTATTATTATTAATCGATTGGGGGAACATTGTTGTTCTAAAGCGGTTCTAACTTAAATCATAGATTGGAGAGGCACAGCATTTAGTTTCTATGGCAGTTCTCGCGAGTTGCAGCTCGACGGAATTAAACAAATCCGCAGTAGGAAATTGCCGCGATGCAGGTTGATTTAACTTTTGTATGAAAACGTCTTTGGTGAGAGTATCAATGAGAGATAGCACTACTTTGCCCCTTATCTGCCTACTTTTGTCGTAAACTACTATCATAAGCAGTGGTCAAAACAAAAATGTAAACGGTAATCTTCAAGGCACCGTGCACCTCTAGCTGGCAGCCTAATGAGCGCCTCGACCAGATAAAAGTAAATCCAACTGGCATGTGATTAACAGTGATAGGAGGACAGATGACAAGCACACACACACACACACACACAAAGAGCCCCCGTGCACTCCTGTCGAAAGGACAGCGACTCAACTGTAGAAACAGAACCTGTCTGTAGACAAAGCAACCTTTCCTGTCATCTCGAAAAAAGAATTCTAACCGGCCTTGTGCAAGTTACTTCTCTCAGTCCTTGTCCATTTTACTCTCACGCTGCGCCGACTGCCGTCCTTCGTCAATATTCCGTGGGCCGTGAAATTTCAGCCTGTTTTCAAGCCGCCGAATACGTCGAGCTTCTAATTACCAGTGGCATGTAGCAATGCTCGGAGAATCGTGAAAAAGGTGCCTACATGACGATTGTCATAAAAAAACAAGGACAAAACTAACTGTTCTAGAATGCATAAAGTTATACGTAGAATCCTTGGAATATTTGGGACCAACGCGAGAAAACGTCCTGATAATAAATGTCCACCATCGCGTGTATGAAATCCGATTTTCGTTCCAAGTGACCATATTTCCAAGTGCATATCATCCGGATTCACGGAAGAAATGTGAACATACCGGGTCTAAAGTGGACATATTTTCCAGTACTTATTTAACGCTAAAACACATGCCAAGCCTCATTTGAGGGGGGGTCCTAGATCATAGACAGCTAATCGCGGTCTGTTACTCATTGCCACAATGTCGGCACACGTACTTCACGGTACTCACGTTGCGTGCAATGAGTTTTTTCTCAGCAAACCAAGACCACAAACAACCAGAGATAAATGCAACCCTAGGAATCCGATCGATTGGTGAGAATGAGGATTCGTCATGACATGCAACCGTTTTCCTTCTCGGAATAGATATCATACTATATGCAGCAATGCAGTCAACGGTGGTTAGTGTGAAACAGCCAACGTTTGGTTTGTTGGCAGAGATCAAAGTGAAATCGATCGATACAAGAGACGTTTTTGGCAGGTCACATATGGCGGAACACAACACCTGACTTTGATACGATGGTACACATCAACTCAAGCCATCGAACGCAGCACAGGATCAGTTCTCTCTCAGATGTGTCTGACGTCGGCTTCAATCGTCGCGAACCCAGGAAGAAAATACCAAAGCGTTAGGAGTGGAACGACGAGAAAGGCTCGTGAAATTTTCGCAGCGCGAATATATCTACCTATTCTTGGTTAGTTTTTTCATTCGTTAAATAAAACCGAGTGACCAGTGAAAAAAGGTTTTATGCCAATCCAATGTGATGCTACAAACAGCTTCACATATTTCCTGGTGAAATAATTTCCCCTGAATTGCAAGAGTTGTCAGTCACGTCGGTTCCTCAAGTCTCTCCGGAACTTGTTGACAAAAACTCCCGGCTAAACATTTCACGTACACGAACATTTTAAACAACTAGTTTTTCTCATCATCTGTTCGCACCACCCGATCCCCCCCTGGTAAATCATGCACGATTATCTCAAAACGGAGGATATGATCAGTGCGGATTCGGAGGCTCAACATCGCATCGATTTTTCTGTGTTTAGCAATTTGCATCCCTTAGTGATAAGAAAAGGGATATGATTTCTAGGATGGGGTCTAGGTCAACCGAATGTTCAAATCGGCGGCCTTCACACTGAACCGTCGTAATGCCGACTGTTTGGTCATCACCGGTAAACCAGAGAACAACTTACAAGTGTGTTCCATGCTAGTCGATGAAAATCCTTGCCAGTTAGATGGAGTGAGACAATGAGAGATGGCCTTATATGCAGGACTCAGTGCACAGAACTTAACGATTAACAAATGTTTGCCGTACTTCAAAGTAGAAAATACACCATGTTAGTCATTGCTCTCGATCGACAAAACCATTTGGATGAAGACAGTGTGTTCTGGGAGCGAAGGTGACGAAGAATGCAATCGCCGGTATACTCTAGCCACTTGTAAACATCTGAAGGACGGAAGGTTGTTTTCGCCGGTAAACACAGTGACCTGCTGTATGGACGAAGTTAAAATGTCCATGTTCTTATGATACCTCAACTTGGAGTAAGCTAGCCGTGAACTGCCGCTGCCGTTCCGCAGCCGATTGTTCAATAAGCATTCGTCCGCCCTCCTCATCGTCTAACCACAAATTGGACGGCCATCCTCCCATTCAGCACCGGGCGACCTTCTAGATATCATAGTGTTGCTCTTGGAGTCTTTAGCACGAACAAGAATGCGTTATCACAGTTGGTGAGAGCAAAAACATATCAACCATTGAACAGAAGACAACTTGAATATTGACTACAGCTATCCGGAAGTACTCATTAAAAGCCCAATGGAATTCGATCCTTTGAACAGATGACCAATTAAATATAGTTGATGCATGTTTCGCCACTCTGGCTTGATTGCGCCAACATGCTCGTTCGATTTGGATTGCAGTGTGGTAAGAAATCGGACTATCTGGCCAGGCCGGGTGATAAGTTCACACTGCACCCACTTTATCATTTAGGCGATGGTAATAACGAGACAATTACTGTCATATAAAATGTGCAATGTGTTCAAATCATCCCGGGGATTGGGTAACTAGTAGTCAAACCTGTTTTTGAACAAAGCATTAGGTATTGGCCTGATTACTAACCTCATTAGAAACAGCACAGTGGTCATCAACTTCTGCACGCAAGTGAATCTTTGTCACATTTCATTTTATTACCGCACGTCCCGGACAATCAGGGGCTAAGATTTTGAACGACAAAGTCGTTTTTATGAGCCAGCCCGGCTGTACACACTTAGAAGCTATGCCTAGTAATAGTGGTACCTTTTTTTAAACTGGTAGCACACAAGTTCCATTGATGACGATCCGAGCGTCACAGCAGATGGGGGCAACATCGAGGCCTTGATGAATATGGAACTTTGAGTGAGCAAAAAACCGGCATTTTTTGATTAATGAGTGCGACATCCTTCTGATTGTCTACACAAAAACGAGTAGTGATAACCATTGTGTGACACTCGATATTCTTCGTGGGATGGTAGCGAGGTTTTCATGAGTCTCCGAATGACAATATCCGACAGTGTCAGCCAAAAAAACGCAAATTTTGGTTCGAATTCTACGATCGTAGGTCAGCACGGTAGTGGACGGCCATTCACTACCCCCCGACACATCGCCATGTCTGGTTTGTTGGAAATTTAAGTGGTTCGATGTCAATCAAAACGTCACAGTGAAAGGTGCCGATCACGTTTATCAGAGCAATGGATCCAAGAAGATATGGGCAAATATCCGTTTCATAGAACTCTTGATAAATGCACGTGATAAACAAATGTACGGAGACCACTGACGGCATGCCTGTGCGCAAGGAGTAGGACGACAAGCGCCGACTGATCCCATGCGCAGCTAACGAGTCGGATGTTGATCCGAAAACTAGTGCGGCAGAAAAACGACTAACCTCCGACTGTTTATACACTCTACCGACGTGGACTAAGAGACACATTCGATCATTCTGACCTCAATCAATCAACTTTTTCCCGGGTTCTATTTCGCTGACAAACTGTTTGTGACTGGCAAGCAATGCATCTCCGTAGACCGCAAGCAACTGAAAGTCAGTTGGCTTCTTCCGTTACATGTTGGAAGCTACTATACCATTTCTTACATTATTTCAGAACAGCGTGAAGAATATTCGAGATTATATTAAAAGTATTCGGAAATCCCATTCAGTAATCTTGCTGAAATCTCGTTTGCATAAGGCTGAAAGTGGTCTATCTTACATGGGCTGACGTACAGTAAGGTGCGCACATGATCTGTGCATTGCTAAGCAATATGCGATCAGATATGCTTTTGAGAAGTAGGGCGAAACAGAGGCACATTCCTACCTACCCCCGAATATCTGACACAAATCTGAATAATTCCGACGACTCGAAAACAAATTCTGCCCAAAGGGCCACATGAGGCAGGAAATAAAGTAGTATACTACTCAAATCCCTCTATCACAGCAACTCGATTCTTTTCAGATCACGAAGCTACCCTAAACAGCAACCCTTGGGGCCATCATATTTTTATATGAACTGAAGGTAGTTTGTTATAAGACTGAAAGATCACGATAACTAACTCTAGGAACCTGGGTTAATCGTCAAACTCTACCTCGATCCTGTCTGGTGAACTCAGTTGATTTCTGGCACACCGTGGTGTCCCTCGTCCATTTGGCACACTTCGTTGTCATATTTGGGATGGTTCAGATCGAATTTCGCTGGCTGATTATCTCTGGTCTGCCTGGATCCATTATTGCGTCAAAAGTCTTCGCAGAGGCAATGGACCTTGGAAAATTCTTACTTGTTCACTGCTGTTTATTTTTGATAGAGACCCGATCCAATGAATCACAACTTGACACACTTACATTGTCCTGATTTGACTTCAGACCGACGCATCCACTTTGTCCTAAACTTTTGAGCGCATTGTCTGTTGAGAAATCTACAAACATTTTGCATAATAGCAGGATGTACCGGTTCAGCATTGTTTGTTCTACTAAGGTCCGGTTTCTTTAATTACATCGCGCGGACTGTTCATAGACGCTGTTTCGTTTGGCTGTCACGCTCAAGAAATTATTTGTTCGGACTGCTAAATTGTGCGGAACCTATGGTTTTCACACGAACTATCCGTGGGATATTTGAATACTACCTGGTCTTGTCGCACAGATTTTTATCCAATTTCTCGGCAATCGTTTGGCGGGCCAACCACCAAGGCTCAGTATCAAAGAAATGGGCATTACGAATGTATATTCTTTTAATGATGGATAGCTTCGTATAAATTTGTGGATCGGTTGCCTTCTCCATAATTCGATACGACTTTGGGCCGCGCAGCACTACGAGTATTGGGGCGCGTTTTTCGATCAGCGGATTGGTCATTGAATTGCACTGTGGACTTCACTCGAACCTGGACCTAACCGTTTTGATCGCTTCAATATTTATTTCAGGCAACATCTTACCACTTTTTGGACATGCCATGAATTTCACACAGCTTTCAATCTTGCCCTGGGATACGTGAAGGTTAATCACTTGAAGCTTGCCCTGAGGTTAGCAACCGATCCCAGTCTGGTCTGCAGGTCATTCGTATGATTCCGGAGGCGAGTCTCCGTTTCCTTGTCCCTTTTTCCGGATGTAAACACGTTGCTTGTATGATTAATCATTTGAAAAACAAAACTTAAATAAAGGCTAAGCGCCTTCTACTCTCGCTCCATAGTCGACCAAGGAAATATCGATTAGAAAGGATATTTCAGAAATTTACCAACTCATTTGACTGGTAGATTACGGTATCGAAAACGAGTTGTACAACATAAACATTACATCGTTCACTAACAAATGTAACCATTCTTTCTATCCACAGGCAGAAAGAGCGAATTACGAACGATTTAGCGAGCTCGAGCTGTTGTGTTCTACATCGGCAGCCAGCTGAATGCTTTACTGTTAGAATCCCCTCAAATTTAGTCCTGTTATGATCTGCAGGTTTTTGCGCGTTGTTACTCACCCTAATAGGTAAGCAGAACTCGAAAGGCACCAATCGAATGCGACGAGAATAGTTGGCATATCGGCCACCACCAATAATGAATTTAACTACGCAGATTTTCAGTCTCCAAATGTTCGGTAATTCTGGGCGTGTGTGTGATACAATTGAGCAACGATACAGAGAGATTGATATGCATTGCACACGGCTGCGCAACGATCGAGAAACCCACTGTCAGATCTCAGAAAAGTTAATTGCCCCATTGAAAACACCGTGGCTGGATCGAACTAAATCAATTACAAAGAAAATGCTTGATGTACCATTTGACTCATAAACACCAGAGATCCAAATATGTACAAGGCACAATTCACAAAAAATGAGGGAAGAGCCAGCTCCAAGGAAAGGGCAGCCTGTCAAACCAAAGCCTGCGATGATCTTTCTTAAAGTGTACGACCAAAAGTCCGTGTCTACCGGTTTCTCATTAGAGAGGAAAGTGACCTGATAGGAAACAACAGAATTGTTGGCAGCATAAGCGACATTAACGGCTCGATCGACTCTGGATGGTAGGAGGGACTTAAGCGTTTGGAATAAACAACTAGTTACGAAATACAAGAGACAGACAGCATACTTATAAAGCTCAATATGTCGTCATTCTCCGTGAGTTAAGTGAACATAACCCTCAGTATTTCCAAGTAGCTAAATATCGTTGCTCAACAGCCTGACAGTGTTGTTTAAAACCCGGAGTTGATAAATAAACTGAGATCCACCGTTTCAGCTGGATACTCATTTCAGTAGTCTATAAGGATGTTAGGCTGTGCCGACATTTGGAGATGTGGTTAATCTAAGTTGGGGAGGTTAATTCAGCACCAACTCGCGGAGAGTGGACTGGAACCGCGCTGAGATCGAGGACATTCCACAGCTGGATCGACTCTACTTTTTGTTCTTGTTTGTATGCCTGCACACTGAGACCTCCTCAACTCCGTCCGCGGAACTGCCTCTATTCGGCACAACTATCCGATGTCGACGTACTTCTCACGCATCAACATACGAGAAACAAAGAGAACAACAAAAGGATTACATAAAACACTTCTCACAATCGTATTTTCGCTAGCTTCGTATAAAAAGGTCAATCGAAGGCGAGGGAGAAATGGGGAAACTGACAACGATGGATGCAACTACAGCTACATGGACTGGGAGTAGGTTATAAATGATGAGTACTCACAAAGTGAAAGAAGACCGACCCGAGTGGAGCCTCAATCAAGGACGTACCACAACTGGTGCCCTGGAGTAGAAATAGGCAACGTCGAGGAGAGTGTGAACGGAAAGTGAGAGTTATCCAGGCACTACAACCCGGTAAATCAAGTGGCAGTGTTAGGGAGGCGCGAAGCCGGGATAGGATCCACATTTTGGGAGATTTATCATCACCTATCACACCAATAACAAGTATCAATCGCGCAGATGGCGGTAGTAACAAACATTGGACGGGGTTTTGTGTGAGAAAAGAGGCGTTAAATGGGTTACAGGCTCACAAATTTTACGTCACATTAAGGGGAGGCTTGGAAAGGTGGACTAGAACTGTGCTGGAACACTTTTTGCTGGCTTGCATACGTCATGATCCATTGAGCAAACTGAGAAATATATTACCTAGAAAGCGTTGTGGCGAGTATTCTGTGGCGCCAGATAATGTGACAATCGTGTTCTATTCACACTGTATCCGCAGTAACAAGTGAGCAATGGAAAACTACACACGCATGATAAAAATGGGCCTGTGCAACAACCACGAGTGTGTATCTATTTTTATATACATATGTAGATAGGAAGATGCATTACCGAAACGCCTATGATTATCTCGCACTGACCAGGTCGAGGAAGCTATCATCACTGAGTCAAGTTAGCCACGTCGCCGTTTGGCAGTACTGCAGGCCTGTCTGCGACAGTGTTCGAATCGGTATCTGCAGCTAGTGTGGTAAGACCATTCCGTTCCCTCTTCGCGTGCTCCGTTCGTCTGGCTACATCTCCATTATCGTCGCCCCGTAACGCTTGGATTTCGTGTAATTCCGCCGGAGGACGCTTTGCGGTACAGCATCGTCGTTTGATTGTGAGACCGAGCAAGGCGAAGTACAGTGGAACCGGAGTGAAAATTGACACAGTAATGGGCATCACAGCGCCCAGATCTCCAGCTGGTTGAGTCATGCTGTACAGTAGGACCAAGATGGCCGCGCCCACATTCTGAATCCCCGTCTCTAAAGCCACTGTGACAATCACTGCACGGCTCTGACGTAAAAGGTACGTGACCAGTGCGGACAGACCAAACCCAAGCCACGGAAGAAGAGCACTGGTGGGCATTACAATCGGATATGACCAGATCAAAATAAAGATGGACAAGTTTGCATAAATACCAAAGGTGAGGAAGAAGATTATAAAAAATATGAACAAAGGACGTGTGAGGTGTTTCAGCCGTTGGGCAACTTTAGGCTTCCATGCACGCAAACCAAGTCCGAGCATCGCCGGAGTAGTGATTTGGAGTAACTGAAGTGCAATACTCCCGTAGGGAATCGCGACTCGATTCACGTCGATGAAGAAGCGACCGAAGATGAACAATAACAGAGGCATCATGACTGGATTAATGAAGGCGAGAGAGGCGGGAGAGGGATGGGACAACAGATAATGAACATGCAACAGTGAAAACAATGCAAAATGAGACAGATGGCTGATTTTTGTTTGATATGACATAGACAGATAGGAATACGTTGATCTCGTCCAGATATCAATATCCATTTGGGAGTGAGGATAGAAGAACTCAAAGTCCACTGAGAGACAGAAATAGATTTTTGCTTCTATTATCCCGATGCTGATAGACAAAGGGGCCAAAGATGTTTAAGCTTACTAAACCCACGAGTATAAATTCATATGGAAACCTCCTGATGAGATGTAACTAGTCAGGGAATAAGACTTATCCATTTTCGATCATGTATTACTTGCTTTAGGAACAAGCATAGTATCGAGCAAACTCAGTTCTGCAGGTCGTGCCAGAAGACCTCGATGAATCCAATTACAGTGAGCTCCGCAGTTTTAGACTCAAGTGATGCAGTTTAGGAGCTCACCAGCACGACGATCTGTATGAGACCGCGCACTTGTCTCCTAGAATATGGAAATTGCGGTAGCGATAAAGAAAGGACAATGCACTGTGGAACCAGACATGAAGCATCAAGTGCAGACGACTTTTGTTGTGCATGACTGATCAAACTAGTATCACTGTCTAGAATATCACACATGCATAGAGAGACGTGGAAACAGAATAAAACGGTTACAATGAGTGATCATGGCGAACTAGGTCGTAGAAACAAGTAAGGTGCACGTGAGAGAAAAACAAAACAACCCAGTCGGTTCGCAAGAAAACGACCGGAAAGCAGTACATTCGAGCAACTTTAGACCAATGTGTACAGTCATGTGTCTGAATCACGCAGTTCATTCGCTACGTGACTTGAAATATTCCGTGAATGTCACACGTCAGTACGCGATACGGTACGGCAGATTGTAAATTAAATACGTTCCATCAGATGAAGCGACAAGATGGTATATTTGCGCAATAGCGTTTCGAATTGTGATTGTTACCGATCCAAAACACTCACGCAGTGGTCACGTGCCTGGGCAGCTCAGTTCATTAGAATGCTGTTCTTAAGGTACGGAGGTCGGGATTTTGAGTCTCCCTGGAGGCACCGGTTTCTCTGCAGAGATACTCAAACTGCTACAAGTCTCAAACCCAAATGCGCAAAAAGGATTGACTGACATAAAAGCCACCATGTCGAGTTAGGAAAGTGTCAGTCTAATTTAGGATAAAACGCTATGGTCAGTTCTGCTAACTCGAGGGTTGATAGATTTCATTGATAATTTATTGGTTGACACTTCCTCATTCATCAGTGTGAGATTCATCATTTCCAAAAAACCAGTCGCATCCATATGCTTCGCACACACACGAGAAGTCCAAACTTGCGTTGCTGCATGTCACGGTTGTTCTACGACACCGTTCTGATCTGTTGGTTGACCGGAAGAAAGTTCCCATAAAGTTACGAAATTGCTTGGGCAGCAAGTTGATGAATATCCGGAATCTCGAGTTTCTCATCGAAAAATAAACTAGGAAACAGAAAATCGATGTCTCCCAACTAGCCGGAATGCCTAAACTATCAAAGTTTCAAGATCACAACTACTATTACTTAGCCATGATGTTAAAAAAAAACTTAAAGGCATTAAGCTGTGCTTCTTCTACAGAATTTATATTGCACGCAAACAATGAAGAAAAACCGGTGTGTAAGTGGAATTTTTCATCTGGGCGCATAAGCTACTATCAATCGCGTGCAACTTACACAAACAAGACAAGGAGCTGATGAAAGTCATCATAATGCTCAGGTTGATATCTCCTCCGAGCATTAAAGACCAAGCATTACTGGCCCCACCACCGGGTGAACAGCCGACGGTGAGCAGACCGAATCCGAATTCGTGTTTGATGGGAACCAGTTTAGCGATTGCGAAGGCCACCTTGTCGAGGGGACGGAAAGACAGTACCGAGGTGCGAAGTAAACTGAAAAGGCCGGGTTGTCAGGTAAATGGGATTGCACACAGTGAAAACAGTAATTTTCTGCGGGAAAACTCCCAACAAGTGAGTCTTTTGTTCGTTCCAAATTAGGAAAAACTTACTTCCGCACCGTAAAAATCCTCTTCGGTGACCAGTCCTAATCAAAGGCATGCCATCTATTTAATCATTATCGCAATATTTATTTATAAGCTTAATGTTCGTGCGTCTGGATTCACGATGCATTTGAACAAATCAGTGACTTGTGCCATAAACCTTATTTTCGGTAACCGGACAATCTCTGCCAAATTTGATCAAGCTAAATCACAACTTTTCCCACGAATATCCGTAATTCCATACATACACCTACACATTTTTTCTCATTGTCAATCGTCGTTATTGTTTTCACTGACTAACCGAAGACAAATATAACCCCAATCCAAACGGATGTTGATAATACCACCTAAAATGTTCTTTAACTCTGTCAGATTCTCTCGCACTGTACCAACACAAAAAAACAACTCAAATTAAAGGCTCAAGCTATGTACCACGCATTGTCGACCTTAACCTAATTTCTAACTGCAAAACCCAAAATCGTGTTTTTCCTATAGTGTTTCACGGAAATCCTAACCCTCAGAGCGGTAGCCAAGCGGATATGGTCAAGGCGCCTGGACGCCAAGGTCGCGGGTTCGAATCCTTCCACTGCCGGTTAACTTCCGCACCTGGCATCATCTCTCTGCTGGCCGCTGCCTTCGTCCTGAAAAATGATGTACATTGTCATTTCATTAATAAATGAAGTAAAAGATAAAAAAGCTGAACAGAATGCCCTTTCTTTCGATTTGAAGGTTAACGCGTAATGTTTCTGCCCTAGGCATTCTCTCGCTAATCCGGTCGTTCTGACGCAATTGTATTCCTTTTCGCGCTGTGTTTAAGATTGACATTCTACTCCGCACCAGCAGAGCATTTCTAGTTGTCTTCACCAGTCAGCTTAAAACATCCAAACCGTTTTTCCTCTTGAATGCCACAATCACTTATCGAAAGGAGCTTTATCCTTTTAACTTCAACCAGTCTTGACGCAGAGCAGCTTTCTTGAATAGGAATTTCCGTCAACATGAATTATCCTAAGCGACCGTTGGTGCGGTTCTGTCCAAAACTGAAGATCTTACTAGACCACGCACGTCGAATCGAACCATGCATTAGTTTCAATGCCAATTTTGCTGCAGCTCAGCGGCATCGACGCAGGCCACAGGCACGATTGACCATCGAACGCCTGTCTGATTCGACTGTTCATAACAGCTATGAACAGAAACTATCCGACGAAATAAGAACTTCCACGGGCACCAAAGTGGATGAGCGGTGGGCTCAAATCAAGTAGGCGATGCATCTGGCAGCACGTTTCGCCCGTGGTCCTAGATCTGGCGTTCACGAAGAACACTGATCTCACGAGGATCGCTGGGCCTGACGGAGCGAAAACGCCAGCTACCTAACTATAAGGTGAATAGGAGAGCGTCGATATGCTAAGCTCAAGTGACCCATAAGACTTAAGAATGACCATTGGTGGGTCCACTGAAGAGATAGGAGAGTGAAGGCCGTTCAGGTGAAGCCAAAGACTGCTGTAAGCTTACAACGCGAACAGGGTGCGGCGAATTCGGTGCAGTGAATCCGTAAACGCCGATAGGAATGGGAAGCTCACCTGGGTAAGACACAAGCTGGACTGTTGGGGCTAACAATTAAAGACCAGTGTAGCTGGCCACAAGCTAACGTATTTAGGCCGGTGTCTGCAGCTGAGAACCCTTGGGAGGTGTCTCTTGACCCCTTCCCATCCAACGGAATTGGAAGTAGGGTCGAACGTTCAACTTTTGAAGTGGGAAAAAAGCAGCTGGTCTGAAGAATGTCACCCATACGTCGCAACAGATATTCTACTACTGGGGTGAGAATACCCGTGCCCAAAGCTGTACACCCGGATTCGTGAATAAATAAGTGGAAGAGGGACATATGCGAAATCTTGGTGATGTAGCAAGGTGACTGAAACATATCTTCAAGAAGGGCACACGGAGTGACCGTATCAATTGCGACGAGGATTAGCTTAAATTATAGAAGTACTACAAGTACTAAGCTCGGAACGTGCTATGCGTTGGTGTGACATACGGTTCGCGAGTGTAACATCCACCAACAGCAAGGACGTGGATTTTCAATCAAGTCGAGGTCGCATCGACCAGATATTCATTCTCCCTTCGATACTGAACCGCGCTAATAACCACGCAGCTTACACAATGTACAGCCTATTAATCGTAAATTGAAAAAGCGCATACGACGCGCCGTCGATGACAGTGTTATTACAGTACATCTCCCGGATATGGTGAGTAATTGGCATAGCGAAAGTTTCGTGAACCTGTACACCAGATTCTACTTGCATACTGTGTTAGTCGGCCTGAGAATATACGATGAACTGTCAGTCATTTGAAACGATAGCGGTTTGTTTCGACAAAGGTGTTTTCAATTTTCATTCATCGCCAAATTTTCATACATGGACGAGTGAGAAGAAGAGATGCTTCTGGAGAGGGTCCCAGGATGAAGGGGTCTCAAACTGACAGCTTAGTGTAGGAAGTGTGTGATTTAGATTACCAATCACGTGCGTCCTGTTCCGAATACGCGGCACACACACACTTGAACTGTACAAACCTCGAGTCTGTAGCTCGATTTCATGTACAATGCACTTCAAAATGTGAGTGTTAGTTAGAAGCCGGACGAAGAAGAATCCCGAAAACTTAGCAGATGGTTCCACGTTTGGAGGTTTCTTGATGCACCAGATGTTTGCGCAGTAGTCGCAGGAATCGTATGAATGACGCGAGTGAATAATGTAGGAAGTTAGGAACCTAGGTAATTAGCTGCCAATTCCTGAGAACAATTCATCATCAGTAGAATTTTGAATAGACTACAGGCTGCAGGTCACGTGTGGCATGGGAACACTCGTCCTCCACCGTACCAGAGTTTTGTGTCTCCTCCCAGGAGTGGAAAAGTATGGTGGGGTAGGAGATGAACGTGGTAAGTGGAATTGGATGAGTGGGCTGCAGGGGCAGCGAACTTGCTAAAGATATTTTCTCACGGTCTGAAGAACGATTACTAGCTGGCTGGAGAACGAATTATTATGAGACACTGGCGTTGAATGGTGTGATCGGTTGTCATTTTCCATGCATCAAGGATGAGTGAAAGAATGGCGTTTGTACAGTTATACTCTTCTGTGTTGCTACGCGGATTTCTTATGTAATTTTCACCGTCTTTGTAGGGCCACTCCATGATTTCCTTGGATATTACAAGTCTTTTTATGGGACATGTAACTCTCGGAAAAAGGCGGCGGTCAGGGGTGCTTGCTTTACTGCAATCGCTATTTCGTGGCCGAGAAGACTCCTTCCTGCCGTTATTATTTCAGTCGCGGTTGTTCTGGATACATTAGAGTGCTACATTTGCACGCGGCCTCTTCTTAAGCATACTGAAATAAAGCGCCCAGTAGCCCCTATAAGGGTTTCTGACCACAGATGTAAGACGTCTATCAGCAAATGTTCCTATTTTCCGACGATAACAAAGTTGTGAAACAATTTTCATAGTTGTTCATCCTCAATAAGTAGCAATCCTCACCGTACAAATCAGGATCATAAAACCGAATACTTCGCACAAGATTTGCATAAAATAGGAAAGGGAGTAAATTATTTCTATTGTGATCAGTAGAGTAGCATCAACATTGGAAACTTATGAGAAACTGATCAGCCATACCAACCAACGTGTTCGAAGATGCTAGCATGATGCATAATCGTCGAGTTCTGTTTGAAATCCGATTTCCTCTTGGCTCAAGGCTGTAAATCACAAAGACATACATACTGAAGCACAAATGTTTACTTTTCACGTCGATCATTTAGGCCATCGGTATAGTGATCTATGGATGCGCGCATTTAGGTACAGTAATGATAGTCACACGACTTTCGCTACACTGGATGGCGAATTGCAGCCTTCCGGTGTTGATTCAGCTGATATTTTGGCTAACAGACGCACAAGAATAACTGTGAAAATCGGACCGAGGCAGTAGAACGTGCGTGCAGAACCCGTACATTATGAATATGGAGTGCCCAGTTTTTTGTCAGTTAGAAGCTTTTGGATATCATCGAGTAGCTGCCGGCGATCGTCTAGTGATCTCGGGTTGTTCTTAACTCGCCCAACACAATTTTGGACACTCGAATATCAAAAACTGACGGGCCACTGGTGAATTATGACGCAGCAAATCGACTTGCTAGCCCAATGTGAAAGTCGTAAGTAGTTCTACTTCAAACGGGAAGACGTGTCCATTTCAACCCAGGTTGCAGCTGCTAAAATTGACAACAAAGACAGTGAACAATGGCTAGCGGTTGCTCAATAACGAGAAAACGTGTGGTATTACGTGATTCACTTTATTGCCTGACTTTTATTTGGTTCTGGTTGCGTGTTCGTGGAAACTGCAGACTTTGCGGATCACCTGACAGATATGCAAACACTGTCCCAGGGCAACAAAAACCGAATTGAACAGGCCGCGTGCTGGACCAACCCAATAAACAATGAAATATGCGGGATAATTATTCATTATCACACGGTTCGAATTACACGAATGATCCACCAAAAGAATCTTAAGTGATTCGCAAATCAGATTTGTACTTATATATGACATTTATTATTGTGAAACCTGACCGTCTCTCAATCCACCTGAGTTTGACGGCAGACGCGTGACGGATCACTTGAGGTTCGGAATGAACGGTACTTTGATCTTTCAAAGAACAAGAGACAAATAATCAAGTGATAACGAAAATGTTTTACCGTTTATAATCCCCGCCCATTCTGTCTGTCTAAGATGAACTTAAAAAAGACGAGAAAAATTTATCATGGCTTTCCGCATTGCAACAGGGAACAGACACTTTATGCAACAAGAAGCCCAACGCTTGTTGGGTTACTGTTGAGCGAACGCGAGAAAATACCTAGAAAATTTTCTCATGAAAAGTTAGGTAACTGTGACCTAAAAGACAATAAGCAACAGAAGATGAGAGAGGAACGAAAGAAAAGAAACCCGTGCAATTAAAGGTTATTCTTCAACATCCATAGTTAACGAGGCCTTTTTAGAAGCCGCAGAGGAAGACCGAGCTTACTCCAACAGTAAACAGCGGAGTATTCATGGACGATTGGATTTCATTCGCTATTGCCGAACTGGAACCCAGCTTTGGACTGGGAAAAATCTATAACACATCTGTATCCTCATTCAACCGAATGCCATTAAACAGCGACGACGGGTAATCGACGGTGCGAAGATAGAGCTTTGCAGAGTTGGCATGCATGCTAAATTACACACAGAACTCTGTTTCTGTTCCTCTTCTGTAGCAGCTTCTGCTATTTTTTTACCATGGTTCCGATGGCAAAAGGTTTGTACACAAATCAGTGCAATATATATATATATATATATATATATAAACTGTAAGTAGTACACGGATGAGTGAACACAATTTGCTCAGAAGCACACGACCGGTTTCGCGGTTATTGTCGCTCATCAGGTATGCGTGTCCGGTATTCTCTCGTCCAAACATCCTTGTACTTGTACACTCTAAATTGGCATGTCTCACCAGAATCGAATCTGCAGCGCCAGGAGTGTGTATGGAAGCCCTTCGTCGAAGGGTCCATAGAAGACACAGTTGTGATTCGTTGATAATTCTTTGTCAGTTAAGTTGGGCCAACCCCAGGAACGAAGGCAGAATGCCACCAGGAGATACATATCTATATATAGAAATTGTAAGTAGTATCTGGATGAGTTAAAAAA
>LUCM01008679.1:197182-221217 GCA_008360955.1 Fasciolopsis buskii
TCTCAATCGTCCTCTTGCCTGGTAGAATGTGGAACGCCCAGTGTGTGCCGTTTTGCTATTCAACACTGTGCTTTCTAAGGCCGTTCTCCTCAAGCTTCACTTACGGGATGCCTTCTGAATACCACTTGTCGTGATTCACATCGTGTTAAGTGAATTCGATAGGAGAAGCATCAGTTGTAATCTCGAAACTTAGAAAGAATAGCAACCAAGTTTTTGGTCAAGTCAATCTCCAGAAAAGCACTACTTTTAAACTGGACTTACTAGAGGCATGATAATGAATTGACAGCCAAAACCGATAGCCGGACAGATCGGTCGCTTCGCGTACGCCTTCATCACAGCAATGTCGAGTCCACAGCCCATGGTGAATGTAAAAACACTCACCATTACAACTACTATAATGCGAAAAATCAGTTGTACCACTCCTTGAGCGCGGAGAACCATGAGCGGAAAGCCCAGCGGTATGGGTTCAGGAAACAACGTGGAATTCGACTCCACTCCAGCAGACATTTGGCTCATGCTTTCTTCAGAGTTGTCCAGTGGCCATGAAAGAGTTTGGTTGTCTGTCCGTGACACTCCTTGGCTAATCCAAAAACGAACATAGGACAGGCCAATCTGCTTTGCAGTTATATTTAAATAAATAGTAAGATTGGTATTACTTCCGGGTGGGAGCCAATACCAACTCGCTTCTGATAGTTTGGCCGCTTGAGCTGAGTCCAGATCGTAAGACACGTGGATTGGGATTCTGCTGGTGTATGCCAAGTGAGCAGAAACCTGCCGCGATCCGGAATTGTCAAACATTTTTAGGCTGTCCTTCGCAATCCTTATATGGATCACAGTCTCATTATTCCGGGTGAAATACGTTTGTTCGAAAACGGTCGCGTTTTGATCATCCCCAACCAAATTTAGTTCAAACTGCTGACGGAGAACCTTCACCTCTTTGCGCTCCAATCCGAATTCCACCGATCTCGAGCTATCTGGCGATGGCATGCAGGAGGAACTGATAAAACAGAACAACAGTCCCAAGGACCAAATTGGCCATGCCATGCGGAAAATCGACCGATTCCGCCCGCGTTGAAAAGAGCAAACACCACGAACAGCCGTATCCCGGATATAGTCACCCGTGCCCTTATCGCCTTGCGTGGATCAAGTGAAGCGCAAGCCTACAGGGTCGTGTGTTCGTCTATCGTGCGGTTAGCTTCTGTTGGATTGGCGACCGTCACATCGACCTTCAACTCTTTCTGTGATTGATCACGTCGCAACGGCGTCACCCAACTCTGATTGGTCGATTGACTGACGTGGAAATGGCATGCCATAGAATGCATAAGCGAATGCAGACAGGCCATTCAGGCCGGCCGATGCGAAACACGTGGCCTGATCTCCGTGCGGCGGACTAACCAAATAGGGGTCGATTGGCAGATGTTTTCGTCGCCCTAACCGCCTTCGGATGTGCCGAACGCCGATAAGCAGTTGGCTGCCCTTGTCCTGTGGTCTGTGCATGAGCCGAATGTCAACCCATTCCCGTAATTTTGAGAGATGTGTGCTAACGGCTAAGTGGACAAAAATCATTTAATTATAAATTTATGTATAACACTATATACCAACTCCGTCTTTTATCTCTACTTCTTTTATTAATGAAATAACAACGTACATCATTCTAAAGGAAGGGGGCGCTACCAGCAGATAGTTGCTAAATGGGGAAGTTGACCGGCGGTGGGGGGATTCTGACCCGCGACCTTCACGTCCAAACGCCAGGGCCTTATCCGCTTGGCCACTGCCGGCCAAGTTGGTGAGGAAAATGAAAACAACCAGAAAGATAGTAAGAAAGAAAGAGAAAATGGAAAAGACGTCTGTTTAATTCACCAGTTCTAAATTCCTGTTCCGTGTCGCTTAATGTCCATCGACAGCCATAGTTCCTCCCATGGCCTTTTCACGACTCGGTCCCCCGGTCCACAGTAGGCTTGGTTATTCCAGGGTGCAGTTCTAGCCTTTGCTCAACCAAGCACCATCTGCAAGGTAGTACTTTTGCTTTAGCCGAGCTGGTGACCAGTTGGTCAGCTCGTCTGCAACCTCTGATAAACCGGGCTGAGTCGGTGGAACACCGTAAGGGGCAATGGTATTATTTAGATAGCGGACCACACTGGCCAAATCACATTGTTGCCAGCATGACTGTGACACTTTTTCAGGGAGAATGCCTACCAGGCGAAAATCCACCGCATGCTCAACAATGCCGCTGCTGTGTATTGATTCAGCATGGACCCACCTTATTCATGGCTAACCACCGGTATAGGCGACCGCCGTCCTAGACACTACCCAGGGGAATAGTCGGTGCCACGCAGTTCTGTCCTGAGTCCCGAGCGCACCTCCTAGTTGGAAAATGTTTATTAGTCGGGTTTTATGTATCTGATCTGATCTGGTCGCGGGGTGGTTTGGAAAGCGATGTGCTGTATTGCACCACAGAAATGCGTATTTTCGCAAATCTTTTCATTTTGCCATAATTTAGCCTGAGGAAATAAAAACAATTCACGAGCTACTAAAACCTTGAAATAAGCATCTAGTATAGTGTGGAGGTCATGTGAATATGTGGCGCTTATTTCATGGAACATATTTGGACAGCGAGGTGTATAGAGGAACGCGCGTGAATTTATGATACTACATTTGCTCAACGTGTGCGTTCACGTCAGCCTGTATGGCGTTACTATTGTCGAATCACTCTTTGCAGGTGGAACACAAAGTTAGTATAGGATTGTGTTTTTAGTCTGTCTGCTCGGGACATTTAGAATATTAGAGTACGGCAACGAATTGGAATTTGGCTGTGCGGTACGAAACCAAAAAAGCCGGATGATGAAGTAATCTTGACTACACGTCACAGTGACACGTGCTTGGTGCGAGTAGTGTTTTCGAGGTCAATGGGGGTTATAGAACGTGGAAATTTGGACACGCAAAGCATTTGTATGGTAAATTCACTAAAAGGACGAACGTGACTGCAGTAGAACTTAGCGTCCCTCGACGCAATAATAGTGTGCGAAATGCTTTTACGGAGCTCGTCCAGATGATTACTAATACCTCCATCCGACACTTGCGATCAGCACCGCCTACGGTATTATTCAAAGGTTTCCGAAGCTCCTTTTTTGAATTCCTTCATTAGTCAGCAGTCGCTCTCGTCAGCTGTTTTTGAGCCCGGCAAAACTTCTGCGTCGTTTTCACACATCGTCACAATCTCCCAAGTGTTTCTAATTGGCCCGGCGAAACGTTGCTGTCGATATCCGTGGCAGACCGTTAGATATGACATAAAGCGAAACAAGAAAATAATATTTGCCGTTTGATGCTTCACAGTCATACAATGCAGTCGATATTTTACAAGCTCCCGGATCTAACTTATTTACTTATGGTAATTGCATTCACAAATGTTTGTCTAACCAAAACCAAACGCTTTTCTTCCGTAAGAAAACCATCGTAATTCGTGTATGTTGCTCCAGCTCGATCATTTCGTAAATTGCCTTCTTCGAATCGATTTAGGCTGGACTAGATCGATGGGGACATAGTGAGTAACAGTAGGTATAGTGGTATTTGAAAAATAAACCTTCGTATTGTAATACACCTGCAAATTACGGTTCATTCTTGAACTTCCGGTTAGCAGTTTAGGCATTTATCATGTCAACAAATCTTGCATGTTCGGCTACCCGACTCCGAGATTAGAAGTCATTCTGTCGCACTTCAAAACCCAACCAGCAGCTCCGCTGAGGCTAACACAAACACACACGGTAGATTCCAAGGAATACTTTTATGATGCACATGCAAAAGCGTTAGTTTTCGCAACCTTCTTGAAGTTAAACTTAGTCTTCCATAAATGGACTTATCTACAAAATCCACTTTAACGTTCCAAAAACTTGCAAAAGGCTAACCGTGCAGAGCAGACACAGCGACGCAGTCTTCTGTAATCTTTTGGGTGTCAAACTGAATTGAGAACTAATGAGTCGTATGTTGTTTGACCTTGTTTTGCCTTTTTTGGGTAGTTACATTTGATTCACCCAGTTTGCGTGTTTCCTCAGTGCAATCCGTTGACATATATTTTAATTAATAACAAGCTCTACATCCCTCTGAAAACATCCAAGGTCTGCGGAAGTGGTAGGTTTATCCTGAGGGTTTTATCTTTCATAGCACAAATCAAATGAGATCAGATCTGGTACGTGAACACTAACAAAATCTGAGGTTCGTATGGTAAATATTCCTGCCTGAAGGATGCCATAAATGTACCTTTGGCTTCTAAAGGTTACTCAGTCATACGTGTCACGATAACGTGCTTGTAAGAATATTTATCGACGGTGAAACAGTCAACATCATGAACTCACAAACTGATGACTGGAGGTTAAAAACAGCTGGTCGTTGTCCCCACTTGACAGTCGTCAGCTGGCTACAACTGATAAAGGGGATCAAGTATAGAAGTAAAAAAAAATGTAGACTTTTCCAAAAGTATTTCATGTTGCTTGGCCAATTACTTCAAGATTATTCACATCTGTTCATTGTTAGTTAAAAAGAGTTTTGGTTCGTTCATATGCTCTATCATTATCCTGACCAATTTTGTTAAGCTAAATATTTTAGTAACAGAAGAAGACATAATGCTCAACAAAAGACCTCGCCCAGCATATTCGTACTATTCCAGCATGCTCCAGCTCTCCAAGCCAATTGAACTCACTGTCGGTCACGGCAAAGCTCGCCTCATCGTTTTACACTAAACTCGTCTGACTGAAGTTGAGTTATATCCTGATTAATCGTCCAGTAGACAAAGGATCAGACCGAGTTGTACGCATAAGAAAAGCCTCTCTCCAGGCAGTCGTCATTTTGGTCTTATTAAAGCTCGATTTTTGTCCGGTTCTACGAATATTTCGATAATGCGCCACAGCTGAAGTCAACAGAGTTTCCTGCAGGAAAAGTTTTACCTCCTCAGATCTAATGAATGAACTAAATCTCCCGATCCAAACAGCTCAATACTAGTGGTGCTCAACAGCAGAGCTTAGTCTGTCTGTGGATAATGATTTAGTTAGTGAATCTTCCTTCATCCCCCACCGTTTGAATCTTGCCACAATCATCCTCGCAACGAAACAGTACTCACATAATTGCGCGCCACGACACCCTTGTCGTCGGTGTTAAAATTAGGTGGATATGTTTTATCGAGGCACATCTCAAACAATGTTACACGTCCCACTGATTGAAACCAAGTCACGCTTAACAGAAGCCGTAGTTTCTGTCAGCTGCTAGATTGCAAAATCTTAGTGATTCGTAAGAATCAACTATACGGATTTTGGTGATTCTAGATCGATTTCTAACAATCTACTACGTTTTATTCGCCTAAAAAGAAGGACTAGCTAAGTTTTTCACCCACCTGATAAACATCAGAACGATAACAATACCCTCAGGGGCTTCGGACGACAAATGATATCAGATAAGTTTTTTATTTTCATTGTAATTAGGCGTAAATTCTCCTAATTCCAAGTGTTTTCGCGAATTTTGCGCATCAAAGACACATAGTATTTTCGAAGGACAGAACAGTGAAGTTGTTGCAAGGAAGCTGTCTGTGAACTGCGGTCTGCGATCCTTAACGCGAACCATTTTGATGTTATTCGCATGCTCAGAATGAGATCTGCCTAATGGCACGAATGTCCCTGCCGTGAATTGGAGCATCGTTGATAAATATCTATATGTCAAGCAAGCCAGATAACCTTGGAAGCAGATCCTGGATGCCAGGTGATATCAAGCTTTAGCCCAACGCAGCTGTATCTGGTGCGACTTGAAAACGAGATGTAAAGTTGAAGACCTCGGGCTGTAAACGTCACTGTGAAGTCGATGAATGACTTGTTAAACTTCACACCAGTTGGCTGCCACTAAGATGCATCGAAGTTCCACGAAGCCTTATACACGTAATACTTTGACTCTCTCTAAAAATTTATTTATTGATATTTTTAATGTAAAATTTGTTTTTTGATTAACCGTTTAGGTTTGTTTTTCAATGCTTGATTGGCAGTTGATGCTGCACTGAAGGCTGGCAGTCCAGGTTACAAGAGCAATGTGAGATGTACGTGGATCACCATCAGTTCTGCTGGGGTAGCTGGTTTTAATGGAGAAAAAAATGGTCACCGTTGTATTGCAGTGGATGGTAAATATTTAGGAAAAATGCAGAGGAATTTCATTGCACGGGACAATGCAATGCGCTCAAATGGTATGGTTTTTTCTCTAGAAATGCACTACCCTCCATAACAACGTCTTTGATGTTGTGGAATAGAACTCAAACTTAGCTTTCGAAAGGGTTCTAAACGGCTTTGTTATGGTCGTTTTTCAGACTAACGACGAAAAGTCTAGTGAGAACATCTCATGGTTATATCCACGTAAATTTTCTCGCCATCCCAGTGTTAAGAGGTTGGGGATTATATTTTCTCGCGATGAACAAAATGCATCAACTTGTACATAGAACTTCTCACATGTCATTTAATTTTTGCCGACATTTTCCCAGAGTACTATCTTTACCTATACTTTCACAAGTCAACAATGACGCAACTGTTTCTCACCCAGTCCGTCTCCTTCACTACGCGAATTACGCTATTTTGGCCCAGTCATTGTTCGGAAAGTCCCAATGTAACTAAAGATATGCGTGCACTGAGGCGTAAGAAGAACACTCTCCGGCTTTCATTCACTCTTCAGTTTGTTCCTGGCCTTACATCAGATTTTTCAATGCTGTAGATAATGGTCCGCCGCTCGGGATGATGATGAATTCATGTTGTGACGCAATTTCACATTTGGAACCCTCGTTTCTGCCTCGACCGGTCTAATATTGCTGCAATAAGTGTGAGTGGCACCATAAATGGACTGAAATACATACAGCACAAACTAATTAATCCATGCAGCGTCAGTTCCAGTAGGCGTTTCATGCACCCTAACAGTCCGTCACATAACCGCACAGTAACAAAAGGAAGTGAGTCTGTTTCCAACTAGGATGTACTTTCCTCTGAATCATTCGCTTATCAAACAGGATAAGGCACAAGGGAACATCTATAAACTTCAGCACAACCCCCTGTGCGTTTACAATGTCACTGTATACAGGTCCAGATATGCATATGTGGTTAGGACATCCGGAATTCTATGCTTCATGTCCGACATTATTCGATGAACCAGTTCGTTACAAACGCTGGAGGTCTGTAGCGCAACGCATTATACAGTATGCTTATGCGGAGTAATACTAGAACTAGAAAGATGCTCGGCGGACCTGGAAATGAATCTGATGTCTTTCACAAGAAGAATAGGAGAACTTACAAATGTAGTACTACCGGATGCAAGTTAGTGGAAAGTGTCTGAATTGAGAAGTTGAAATACAAAATTCTTTAGGGGAACAGCATAAGGGATTGGTGATATAGGTGATGCGTTGTCCGATGTTCATGCGGTTAACATCGTGGATTTGACAAATAAAAGCTACATTTCTTACTCCTCCCGTTCGTCAGCGGTTCTGTTTCTCTCATGCTGCGCATTTCTACTTTAATAAATGAAATGTTATCAATACTGTATGGATGCAAGAACGGAATTTACCCGAGGGCATATGACTGGCTTTTTGGCTGTTGCCGTTCGTCATGCATACTTACTAGGAACTTTGCTGGGCGACCATTCCTTACTGTTCTTTCACCCTTTTACACTACAAGTCGCATTCATCAAATTCTGAAATAAAAGACTGTGCCCTTTTTAAGACGGTTGCTTTTGCCTCATCAAATATAGAATTCCCGGCTGGTGATCCTTGTCTTTCTTAAAGCTTACTCATCTCTCATTTTCTGTTCGAATGACTTAAATTTGGTTATACTATGAAAAAAGGTTGGCTTTCTCGTTTTCACAAAAGCGACTTTAATGTGGCCACTCCAACCCAGAGTATTTAATAACATTACACCTAAGTTCGTCAGAACGATAGGCAAATGTTCAAAAATTATGCGCCACCACGGGGACACGTTCCCAAAGACTTTTGCATCTCTTATATTTTAAAGCATACAAAGCAAACAGCAAGCAAATTTGCTTCCATTAACAGTTAGGTTAGGACTAAGTGACCAGACGGCCGCAGATGCGATGTGATACGCTTGCAAAAAATACCCATTAAATAACATTTTGCTTCTTTTTTTCTTCATTATATGACAAATATATTACCTTTCGGCAAACAGGTTGCAGTCGGTGCAACGTTTCCGATTAGTGAATTGATTGATGGTGGAAGGAGTCAAATCGGTGATTTTCAAGTCCAGACGCAGCAATGTTAGTCTCTTAGCTACCGCCATCGAAGTAAGACTCGCAAAATCCTATATCTGCATTTGTTTAGTGATGGTACAAGGAGCCGGGTTTTAAATCGAATGTCACTTTCACCTACGCCCTACGCATCCGGAAGTAGAATACGACAAGTCGGAATCAAACCGGTGACCTTTCGCTCAACGTGAATAGTGATTTATGCAATGCGTGATGTAAAAGTAGAATAAAGATAGCATATTTAATTAGCAAGCCGGTGGTAAATTTTCCAAGTTGAAACGATGAGTGGGTAAGAAGAAAATGGATCTTGCACCATACCGACTGGTAGATCGATAAGCGAGGCAACTGATCCGTAGAAGGATGTACATCGCTGTCGTGCTAAAGAGTCGATCACTGAACAAAACACCTGTCGAATGTTCAGTACCACTTATAGCAAAAATATGGAGTAGTTATTTTATATTGAAACAGTTGGGAATACTGTCAAAGTATAGAAAAACGACTGTGATAATTTTTTAGTATTCTGAGGATAGAACATCATGAATGGGACCGACAAGAACGCCTAACATATGACGACATTGCCAATCAGACCAGCTGCATTTAGACGGTTTTTGGAATCATTATCATTGTTCAAGCTATTCGTCAAAGCTTGACCGTTGTTTTCTTGTGCATAGGTCTGGTGGAAGTTACTTTTCACTAGTCTACAATAATGTTTTATCTCAAGCACTGATCAAATAGCTTCGAAAGTGTTGGTGCTAGAATGGACGATTATTCTTTTAGAACTATAGACTGATCAGGCCGCCAGCTCGTTAGGTGTATTATTCAAATACCGTAATTGTACCGAGCAAAAAACAGTATCAAAGAGCTCATTCATAGGTGCCGAACTTTTGCAATTCCCTTTTGGTGTTTTGTTGATCGGTGTTAAATGTGAACAGAATATTTGGCTACTGTTTGGTTTTGATTCTTAGAAAACACAAATATCATTTGATAAACTATTATCCCAAGGTCATATATCATTCGTTCTGCTCTACCTGGGGGCATGACTTACCCAAGTCTCTTAATACCGAACTAACTCTCGGCTAATTTCCACTTGTCAACTTTAATTTTAAAATTTATGATTTTTAAGCTCCCACACTCTTCCACCGGTCTCGATAGCGCTCTAAGAATAATTTTACCACTGTCTACGCATCGATGACCTCAGTTTCGGTATCTACACCGAGACAATTTGACGAGCCCACGTAGGAGTCACATAATAACATCTGACGCAGTTGCAGACAAAATGACTTCCGGAATTTCGATGTGTCATTGGATCGGGACTTCTATTTTTATCAGCTTTGTGTTTCTTCTCTTTCTGAGTTTAAAATCTTTTCCTATAAGTTTTTTTTCGCAGAAATTTTATGGTTTCATTTGTTTTATACGTCCTTATTGAGAAGGTTGATATTTTCACATATTACTCGTCTGCCTCTGTTTCAAACGGCCATTTTCGTGAACGTTTGCGGTCGCAAACAATAGTATTATTACGTTCAAGCTGATAATTATGAACCTTGATAATATTACTAATAACAACAACAAAAATACCATCCTGCAAAGTTCGGCATGCTCTTGTTCGAGGCCCTAATGAAAGGTTTTTCCTAAACAGCTTCTTTTTCGAACAGGGTCAGTGATGTGTGGGGTTGCGGTAAACAAGATCGTTTGTGCACACTTTCGGTGATTGACACATGGTCATCATAGAGCGATCTGTCCCAATTAGTGGTACAAACTCTGAAACACGATTTCGCTTGGTTGCACATTACTAAGTGATTTATGTCTAGTCCCAGATCCTACCACAGAAATATGGTTAGCGGTATTATTTTAGTCTAACAGAAATCCATACCGATCACTGGTCAAGGCAACTAACTATTATGACCTTAGGATTTAAGAATATAAAGTTATTCTTTATGCCGTTTCGGCATAGAATAAAAAGTTGGGAACCATAGAATCATTGGGTGAGTATTTTACTTTTGTTAGACTTCATCCGAAGTACACACTCACAGTGCCCAGATGGGAGCTTGGGGCCAGAATTCAAAGGTCATTGCAACTAGGCAATCCAGGATGTCTCCTAATGATTTGCTAAATGTTACGCCTACATTTTTGTCCCTTGCTGTCCTTTCCATGGTCAAAAAACTATGTTCACAGTGATTGTCTACCACGATGACGATCAATTCTCATTGTGTCTAATTAAGACCAGAGTTTGTTACTCGATCAACTGATGAATTGAGCTTAAGGAATAACACTTACTAATCAAGTATCACTCTATTGCTCTTTAAGTTATTCACAATGGGTTGATTATTAAAACCATAAATGTGCCATTTTACATAAATCAGTGGTATCTAAGTGCTATATCACGTACAGTTGGCTTTCATACAGTCACATTTTCGTAAAATTAATAACGTTCTGCCAAAACAAGATGACATATTGCGACGGAACGATTTCAGTGCACCTCATCAGCGAACCATATACTACTTTAGTATCAGCATACAAAGCGAGTAGTTGGTTGATATTACGCCCGAATTTCGATAACGTTCTAATGATTGTTCTCACATGAATACCATATATATATATATATATATATATATATCACCAGAATCTAATTTGTAGCATCAGGAGTGTGCATGGAAGCTCTTCGTCGAAGAGTCCACAGAAGAATCACAATTGTGATTCGTTAATAATTCTTTGTCAGTTGAGCTGAGCCAGCCTTAGGAGCGAGGGCAGAAAGCCCAAGAATATACATATGTATATACAGAAGCAGCCCAACTGACAAAGAATTATCAACGAATCACAATTGTGATTGTTCTGTGGACTCTTCGAGGAAGAGCTTCCATACGCACTCCTGACGCCACAAATTCAATTCTGGTGAGACATACCAATTCGGAGTGTACAAGTATGTGGATGTTTGAACAAGAGAGCATCGGGTACGCATACCTGATGAGCGACAATAACCGCGAAACCGGTCGTGTGCTCCCGGGCAAATTTTGTTTACGTATCCAGATATTACTTGTTGCTCCTATATATACATATATATATTCTTTACAAGCAACTGTTCATTTAACGAATCTTACTTTGTTGCTAGTTAGCACACATTTAGTCTGCTCCATTTGACTCAGTTGTGAACATTTGTATTATTTCGCATACTCCAAATTAACGATCCTCTACAACCCTGATAACTGAATTCTGGGTGCAAAATTATCAACCAAAGGTAGAAAGTCTTTTTCTGATGAGCGAAGCAAGCGTCGTTGCATCAGGATGTGGCAAGAAACCGATGAGAAAATGAAGGTTATAAGACACTAGAATTAAAAAGCACTTTCGAAAAATTGAGAATTACTCTCTTATCCACTCCTGATTGCAATGTTAACAGCATTCTTGATATGAAGCTCACCAGGGCCCCCAGGGAAATCAGTTCTTCTTTTTATGAGGCTTTAAAAGTGAACAGCTTTGTACACCTCATATCCCCATCGCAATCGCTGGCACGGCTGTCTGTCGATCCGATGAAGCAGAAGGATGACTCTTGTTCATTGGTTGCACGGTCAACAAGTGTTCGGTATCACCTTCACTCTACCAGCCAATAGAACACTCATTGTTTTCAAAGCCAACAATACGATCGAGAGAACGAGGTGAGCAGAGACCATGGTGTGCATCTGAAATCCAGCTGTGCCTCTCTCGACAAATGATTAATAAGTCAATTGGTTACTATGCCGCGGGTGTTGATGCAAAGCTCATCCAATAAGGAAGTGGACTGTGCACGGATGGCAGTTTGTTTTTGTCTACAGAGACCACGTCGAACGGGCGCGTTATCGACATAAAACGCTGAGATTGAATGAGTGGCTAGGGTACAGCTCCGCTGAATGACTTTGGACGTCCACTCTAGAAGCGACAGATTATTCGTAAGTCTACTGAGCAACATTTGTTCACCACGTCCATTATCAATATCTCGACGACAATGATTTGGACCGATAGCTGAGCTGAGATCGAACGGATTTACCTATGCATTTGTATTCATGACCACGTTGTTTTGTATGTTCGATTGTAGACGCCTCTCAGGCCTGTTCAGAATAGCAGAATATTTCGTGGCCAGTGAAGTCCGCAGTTGAGCGACCGACCACCAAGACCCTGTAGCTTAGAATGGTGTACACCCGCATAAAGTTTCAGATGTTGTGGCGAGCCAGTAAACAAGGAGGGGGGGGGTGCTGCTTGCAACTGTACGGAATGTGACCCAATGCATTAAATCTTTCTGTTTATCGTATTGTGAATCACACTTAGCCATGACAAAAGGTTGTCACAATTTTTGGGACAATAATTTAGGCCATATTAGCAAGAAGATGAGGGAAGACGGGTATATCCACCGTTTCTGTTTACGGACTATTCGATAAATGGGCATGATTTATTCAGACAATTTGAGCCAATCATTGGGACAGTGCTCATTCGTAGTCCATATAAAAGTGAAATTCTGAAAATGGACTCGAACTGACAGTTAAAACGATCTGGATTCCCTGCTCCCAGGTTGAAATACAAAACAAAAAAAGTGTTTTTCGCTGTGCGACATTGAAAAAACCAGTACGCAAAACACTTAGTTCGAATTGGAATAAAAAAAAACCTCGTAAAACCTAAACGTGAACTGAAGCGCAGTATGCAATCCAGCCATCTTTCGAAACTGATGTCAGCCTTTTGGTATTCTTTTCATTATATTACAAGATGACGCAAGCACTACTATTGTTCGAGGAACCGTATGCCAAAGGCTCATATTCCCAACAATTGTAGAGTGTGATCAATAAAGTCCGAATCTACTTCACTTTGACGATCTAATCACTGACGTTCTACAATCACAATCGTCCATATTAGTCAGGACCGAGCTGAGGTACTTGATGCTAGTGGCGAATACTCAGGTGGATAGAATATCTGCACTGTGGCCGTTAATTCCGTGGCTTTAATTCATCCGAATGAGGTATTTTGTTGCTTCACTATTGAGCGGATCATTGCGGATTAAACTTCCCCGAGTGTTCTCATTCCAATTCGTGCAATTTGTGTCTAATCAGTCGGATCAGAAATGAGGAAAATAAAAGATGGTTAAATTCAATCATGCATTTTATCTACCAGATAATAGCCTTGTACTGATCGGCGCCAGATGATGATAGAAGATCAGGAACTATAGATTTTTACATGCCCAACTATAGCCGAATTTTCCTTCCAGTATCCGGCCACCGGTTTTGATGCAACTAGTCCAACCAGATTGCCAGTGATTGTCACCCCTGACATTATATTGGCCACCAGAGGAACCTTAATGGAAATCACATGATCGGTCCAAAGAATTTGAAGGGGATAATCCGGTTGTATGAATAAGCTCGGAGTAGGATGCAACCGTTTTTGGTCTAACACAGATCACCTTATGATCGTTGTGCGATATTATGGGGGGAATTACCGTGTTTAGGTTTCGTGAAATTCTACTGGAAGGAAAGAGAAAATGGTTGATGAGAGTTTTCTGGTACTTTAATCACAGAGGAAATAGAACACTCGCTTGCCTATGAAGTTAGAGTGTATTCGACGGCAAAAGTGTGGCCGGACATAGTCTAGCACAACTTTATAACCATTCACAAGAATAAGAGTAATTTACGTAGTTCCGTTCAATTTGCGCTACCGTTATTCTTCTTTTAATCTTTTAATCTTTTGCTTCCTTTTAATAATGAAACAGCATTGCACATCAGTTTTCAAGAAGGGGGCTGCAGCCAGCAGATGGCTGCCAAGTGGGGAAGCTGACCGCCGATGGGAGGATTCGAACCCGCAGTCCTTAAGTCCGGAAGCCACGACCCTATTCGCTTGACCACTGCCGGCACAAACATACCGTGATTGGTTTTCTGATTACTACGTCACACACTGTACTGTTCAGGCATATTGGTCAAGGTTTCCAAACGGAGCTTGTGGGATCACGAGGCCCTCAACCCTATATTCTAACCAGAATTCCCTAGGAGGAAGATAGGAAGATTATGGAGTTATTTATGCATACAGTGCCTCGTGTTTACCAACACAGTAGAGGTTTTTCTTTGGGCAACTGATTCGGAGCGTTTGACACAAATCCCATCCACATAGTAATGAGGCATGAGAGCTCCAGTCCCGTACTAAATGAACCAGTGAGCAGTGGTATCCTGGTTATCCCTGAGTTATGACTGATGAAGTGTAGAATTAACTGCATTTGTGTTATTCATGAGAAATGGGTGTCCGGTCGTTAAATAGAAGAACGAACAAGGTTCTCAACCAAATCTTTTGGCTCTAGTAGTAGTCTGTTCACAAGGCACTAGGGAACGGTTAATTGGGTTAGCATACGTTGGAGTTAATTATTTTTTCACCCGAATTTTCTTAACTGAGTTCAACTCAAAACCAACCGGGAGGACCCCCAGACTGCTTCGTCGGGTTTCTATCCTTTCAACCTTCCGCTTGAGATAAGACATTCTGTATAGTCGGCTGACTCCCGGAGACGTCCTCACCAACACACCATGACAAGGCGCACTCCCAATGTTGCGACCACTTAATAAAAAAGGTAACTGAAACTATGATGCCTCAGCACCCGCAAATAACTGGGCACGAATGCAACTGATTAGGCAGACCAGAACATGGCGAGAGGGCGAACCGCTCATCTTAGCTCACACAATTGATCTAGCGGTACTGATTTTGAAAGACATCCACAGATTGAGCTTTTGGGTTCAAATGCAAAACCAGATAGTCGTTGATGAATAACTAGAAGTGACTCAAGCATCGTAGAGCAGTCACAAGTTCAGTAATGTAGCCCCGAGGAAGCGTGTAGCTAAGTATACTCCCGCTGGAGCTCGACAAGTGACTCAAAAATTGACTTCACTGTAAGTGGTAATGGATCTGATCTGCTTCCGAAATTTGGACGCTTATTTCAGCACTGAGATGTAGGAGAAAAGCAGTGTGCACAACAGGGAGTCCATCCAGCTTGTCAGGAAATGTTGGGTGCTGCGCATTTGTGCAAAACTCAGCAGCCCACGCCCACACACCCAAAAGCGATCGTAACCCATTTCTCATCCCATGCCACTGTCAAGAACGAAAAAGAGTGTACTTTAACAACTCGAAATTCAACTGCACCAGTGGAATGTACCCGAAACAATAACCCTGAAACTTTGACTGCGGCCGTAACGTTCAGAGGACAAGTGCTGCTCCGAAGTGGTTTGCGTGGATGGAGGTAGTGAGCCAATAACAAAACCTAGACATGTTTGATCCAAAGGCCAGGCTTCAATGTACGTCCCATCAGAAGATAAGATAAAGCTGACATATTACGCTGGAACCAAGTGAATGACACACAATTCAGTCCCAGGTCAACTGTGAACCTGAAGACAAAGTCAAACTGTTTTACGGCCTGGTTACGTGACAAAATTGAAAAATATCCGGTTCTAGTGGTACCTCCCGGGGGCTACGATGGGTAATGCCCGAAATGAAGACTACTGGAGAGATAATCGACCCATAAGGCCTGGATGCCCTACACCAGGCGTGTTCGCTGAGACCCGTGCATTATATGTCGGCGATTATCTAAACTATCTTGTGGAATTTATCCGTGTGAAAAGTTCCAGAAAAATGGTTGTGTCGTATGCAAGAGGTTAGTAGACGGCAGAACCAAAAGTTCGCAATGGGATGTATGTGGCGAGTGGTTCCATGTTACATGTTCTGGTTTAAATGGAGATCTAATATCCTGGAATCATGTACTTTGAATCTTGTAAAAGTCACGTGTGCCTAATGTTTGGCCGGTCTTTGGGTCGACAGTAGCGGTGGAACATCCTGGAGGATGTCTGAGCCCTGCATCGTACGCGGATGTAGTAGCAACGACGGTGACAAATTTAAGTGAACGCAAACTCCAGACACGTCGGAGGCAGATTCAGGAGGCCGATGCCTCTGGAGTTCCTTCTGCGTCAGCGAACGTCGCGAAAGGAAGAAAACTAAGAGCAATACTCGTTGCTGAAGCATCAGCACCATGGGTTTCTCTTGGAAGCTCAGAAAAGAAGATGCCACGACCATGAGGCCAGCGCTTCCTGATTACGAACGTTCCTGAGACAACTACCACCTTGCCTCAGGAGTAGTTAAATTATGACACGGGTCATCCGGGAGATATCTTGAAAAAGTTATTCTCTGTTGGCGAGGCGATAGTTGCCAACTCCATCCGCGTGAGGTCAGTTTCTTTTTTGGAAAAGTTCGCGAACCATGATCACCTCGAAATCTGAAGGTGGTATTAGAGCCAGCAGCACAGGCGCAAAATATATTAAGCCAGTCGCATAGGCTGAAGGGTGAACCTGGCCGGCTTTTTGGGGTCTATCGTTGAAAGGTAGGAAAAAGCTAAACACAGCCTTGACAGAACTTCGGTAGGGCCTTAAAAAAAGGTTAAATAAATGTCTTACGTGATTTTCTGGTGGTGAGTGGGAGACTTCGGCTGAAGTGCACACCGCTTATGTCTCCGGAGGGCCGTTCCCAAGCAATGTGCTAGTAAGGGTGAAGAGGCGGGCATCGCCCAACATTCTGTTGTCCAATCCCCATGGTATCATAGGAGAGGCGAGGCGGAAGCCCCAGCGGCACCGAGAATGCCAGTCCTCAGAGCATTAAATAAGAAGTGGCTCCCCCAAGAAGCTGGAACTCGGAAGTGCACCGAACCAGTTATAAACTATTTTGCACATACCTCAAGCAGTTCTGTGTGTCCGCAACGGCGTCCGTGTGGATCAGGCGGATCAAAATGGCCTTGGCGTGGAGGTATGGGTGAGAGTAAACCTCTCCACAAACGGGTATGTAATGATTAGAGTGATTTACAGTTCACTGGGAGCTGTTCCACCAGGTCTTCTCGACTTCGTGGTTCGTTGGATGGTTGACGGTCAATGCTTGATACTAGGAGATTTCAGTACCGCACACTTAGAGTGAGGCTGCAGCTGCTTTGCACCGGCTGCGATTTTCCCTCGAGTTGTTAGGGGTAGTTTTTGAACATGCACTTCACCAGCACATATACGAAACCACTCGGAGACAGGCAGAGCAAGGATCTACTCTAAATCTAGTATACTCACCAAGAGCCTCTGACGTGTCCCACACAGACGTTCTAACACCACTGGAAACAAGTGATCCTGCTACTCCATCAATACACTGAGGGTGCGGTAAGGAAGCTCCAGTGGGAGAACGGCGTGGTCCAAACCTCTGGCGTATTCTTCTAAAGGAGATCAGGGCGGCAGTCGCTAATATCTGGTGAGTCGCAGATTGTGATAACGCAGACCACAACTGGGCTGTTTACGTGGTTCTCCATGGTTTGACAAATAGCTAAGGAAGCAACTGCATCGCAGAATTCGTGCACGGCGAGATCACCACATGATGGGGGAGGTATACGACAAGTATAAGGAAATCCGGAACCTGTGTGCCGCGCTCAAACTTATGGAAGGAAAAACATGAGGACCGTTTGGCCATGGAATCTGAAACTGCCCCCAAAAGCCTCTGCGCGTACTTGAGGAAGAGAACGAGATCGCGTACGGCAGCCCCTAAGCTGGCAGAAAACGGATCTCCGGTTGATTTGGCTTCCGAAAATGCTGCACTTCTAGCAAGACACCGCGTCTCAGTGCACGCCTCTGAGGTTCTGCCTGCACCGCCCCTGACGACGAAGAGTGCTCCAATAATGACTGAATGTCCATTCTCTGAGGAGGAGGTCGCAAGTGTCCTCCGTTCACCAGTGCCATAGGAATCACCCAACCCGGATGAAATTAATCAAAAGGTATTGAAAGAAATGGCCCAGAAAGTCTCGCCAGTGCTAAGGAGACTGTGTAACAGAGCCTTTTCCACCAGGACAAGTTGCCTAAGGAGTGTAAGAAAGCCACGGCGGTACCATTGTTTAAGGGTAGCAGTAAGTTGCAGGCAACCAGTTACCGTCCCCTGAGCCTCACTTGCCTCGAGGGAAAATTCGTGGGACAGTTGGTTTCCATCCAAGTGAGCGACCACCTGCAGAATCGCCAGCTACTTAGGTCTCAGCAACATGTTTTTCGGAAGGGACGTTCCTGCCTGCCCAACCTCCTTCGGGATCGTAAACGTTGGTTCGAAGCAATGGCAGAGGTCTTTCTGTTGGCTATCATCTACCTCGACTTCCCTAATTAATTCGATGAAGTTCCGCACCACAGACTGATTATGAAACTGAAATTCTTCGGACTTCCAGTGAGACCATGCCGTTGGATTCAGGACTTTGTGCGAAGAAGGTCGTTCATTAGGAGGGTTTCCGAATTGTACTCAACCTAGCACGAGGCAGGCGATGGGGCGCTGCAAGGCTCTGTCTTGGGACCACTGGTGTTCCTGATATTTATAAACGATTTACCATAGGTCGTGAAGTTTGATCTGACTAGGTGACCTGAAAATATGGCGGTTAATCAGAGAACCGGACGACCGAAAACGATCATAGGAGGACTTGGGCGCTCTCACCCTCTGGTAAGGGACTTGTCAGTTACCAGTAAACTAAAAAAATGCGCCCATATACAAGTGGTCTCCCAAAAGATGCGCAACACATACAGATGCTCACTTCGAGGTTGTTTAACTGCAGAAGGCCAATGGTGAATGAAACCTGAGGGGTGGTGGTGACGTTTAATCCTTCGTTGAAGACCCTTCCCACGTCGACAGAATCTGCACCTCCGCATGGGGCATGCTGGGTGCCATAAAACGTTCCTTCAGCCAGCTGCCGTACAGTGCCTTCAAGTTGCTGGAGTCTGCGCTCATAAACCCAAGATTGGAGTTTGGAGGGGTTACTGTGTTCCCATGTGCAACTGAAGAGTTCACAAGGCTGGAAAGAGCGCAATGGGCTGCCAGTCTCCTCGTTATGAGGCTCAGCTATGGAGATAGGTTACAACTGACTGATTTGTTTCCTCAGGAGTATCACCACGTTCTACGGGATATTATTTGCAGCCAGCCCATCATCCGAGGTGAATAAGGAGCGGAGTTGCAGGCTGAATTCACAACGCGCGACTGCAATCGAACCAGAGGGCACGCGTCTACACTGAAAAGCTGGAGTCTACTAGACTGCCACTGGTTTGTCGCCTTTCCAGCAGATAGAATACACTGTGGAACTTGATACCGTCAACTGTGGGGATGAGTGCCGCAAGTTCAAGTCACAACTAAACGACTACTTGCTGGTAAGGTAGCGCGACTCCCTCCGATGGCAGTCGCAAAGAAACTGTGGGCGATGAGGCACACATGAATGAAGTCCCTCGGCCTCCAGTCAATGAATAATGGAATCAACCAACTACTTGTTATTTACATTTTAATGCATATCATACACACCCGCAATATTAGTTTGGTTAGGCAATTGTTCACGCTAAGCTTCCGGTCATTTTGGTTTGCTAAAGTTATTGCACTCGAAGTTAGTCTCACAACCCATCCCACTCTAACCCCAAAGATCTCTGTCAGTGAATACGACATAGCTTATCCATAGCATTTGATTCTGACTAATAAACAGAATACCATTTCATTAGCTTTGGACGAGTAAGAAAAGACAGAACGGAATGACAGGTTTTCAGTCATTTTGTAGCCCCAGATTGTAACCTGGAGGTGATGTCTTTTTGCACTGAATTCAGATATTACCAACGTTCCCTTACTAGGTCCAAGATAAGCTTTTATTCTACTTTGGTCGGGAGCTTTTATGGAAAAACCGGAAGATACTGCGAGGTGGTCAATAGCAGCTGGAAGACGAAAATTGGTGTAGAAAAAGCGCGAATTAACGATAAAGGCTTTCCGACTTTACACGTTGTAGCCCCCTTAATCTGGAACTTGCAGAAGTGCGAGAAGAATTCAGGAATCGAGGGACAGTGAATGTAACCATTAGTAAATTTCGTGTTCATAACTGGAAGCAAAAAGGTGGAATACAGATTTACTGTTACATTGGCAAGTCAGAGGGCCACATTGGGTCAGGTAACATAAAGAGGTGAAATAATGAATTAAAATAAAACAATCAAAAATAGTGGTTTGCATAATTCGACCAAAATCATCCCTCAGCATCTTCATAGAGCGTTTACCGTGATCGTCGCACTTGTTATCAAAGTGTTACTTGTTTAATTGTTTGTCTGTCTCCCCCATGTTGATAACTGTGCATCCAGACAGGAAACAATGAACTCGGCTGGGTTTGGTACCGGGAGACAGAAGCTCTTGAACCGACGAAGAAGAAGTCCAGGTTGTTCTGAAAATAAATAGCTCAGACAGAAATTTGGAGCATTGCACTTTAAAGAAAATCATGAAAAGTGCGCTGAGAACATGTCACCAGATCAGATAAACTGATTATAAATAAAAACCCTGTCGTGTGGATTAAGTCATTATATTTCACCGAATCAGAAATACGATTTAACGGGACAGTTTCAATGACAGGTTTGAAATGTGCTTACTTCTGGAAGACTGGATCACAAAGAACCATCTATTGCTAATCATGGATTTGAGTTCCCTTTTCACAAGTGTTCCATTGCATGAAACTGTGGATATCGTATGCGGGAGACTAGATCAGTACAAACCACGGAAGTCAGTACCTTTCAATGAACTCACGTGACTGCTAATGCTTTGTGCAGCAGATGTGAGATGTTCATTCCTTGATCAACTTTATCACAGGAGTCCAACTGGATGCGCTTTAGTGGGCACATATATGTGACCTCGAACAAAAATGACGAGTGGTCATTTTTGTTCTAGTGGTGCGAGTAATGTATAGAAAAGGAATCTAGTAGTAAATGCCGGATATCAGAATACTTTATTTCAGCGTATGAAACTTAGTAGACTACGTTGGTTGGGTCACGTGTTGCGCATGGCGAACACTCATCTACCATATCGTGCCCTATTTTGTGTTCCTCCTAAGGAATGGAAGAAGCCATATGGAGGCCAACAGATGAAGTGGCAACGTGGGATGAGAAAATGTACAGCGAAGTTAGGTAAAGTAGGTGTCTCACGCCTTCGTGGTTGAGGTCCGAAAGACTCGTCGACTTGCTGGCTGGAGACACTGAATGATATGACAATGAACCATGAACAGTGGCAATCGTGCTGTCATTTTCTATCGAATCAGACTGATTGGAAGTGTGCGTTTGTATATTAGACTGTATTCTTTGTGTTCGGCTACAACAGCACATTATCTTTTCACACATGCGTAGGTCCACTCCCTATTACCTTTGGGTATTCACTCTCTTTATAGAAAAGTGTAACACTGGGGAAAAGGCAGCGGTCAGTGAGGCTTGCCTTGCTGTTTAACGCTGAACGGTGATGATGATGATCAGTGGTATTAAAAACTGCACCTGTGTAGCCGCTGCATCAGTGATGTATCTGTGATCAGCAACACCAATGAAGATTGGGATTGACTGCCTGGCAAACCGAGTAGAGTCCATCCGAACGTCACTCTAACATATTATGAAGAGGTCAAAAAATTGACATTTCAAATATTCGAATTAATCCTCGAGATTGCACATCAGTTAGGAGATCTGTTGTCCGAGAATCCCCATGATTAAAACAGTGTCGGGATTTCATCAGGAAGATCGGCCTCATCCGGAAGTTATTTCGTAGAGATAGTAAAATTTCAACATTGGTACGTCGAGTGAGGGAAAAGCAATTACGAAAGGAACACTATAGACAAATGACAATCCATTACTGTTAATTCGGAAGCATTCTAAATCACAAAAAGATTGAGTAATGTGTCCGGAGTGCTTGTCTGTCTAAAACAGCTCTACAAAATGCAGATGGAATCAGCTAGTTACTCGCCTGAACTCTGCAATCAGACGCATTTGCAATGAGGCTGAAGTGACAATCGTATTCAGAAAAACCCGGAAACCTACTTCGTCGGTTCAAGAGCTTCTGTCTCCCTGTACCAAATCCAACTGGGTTCATTATTTCCAGTCTGGATGCACAGTTATCAACACTGTGGGGAGAGGGCAGAGAGACCACTATACCCCCGATCAACCGAACACGTACCGGTACGATTGCAGAAAGTATTGATTATTGGTTTCATATCAATGTATTCACCGAAAAGCAAACATTCATCAGAACATCGATTGCAGAATATCGTCTAGGAAACAAGCATTGTGTCATTCCGCATGAGACCTTTGTGGTGATCTATTAAAGATACAACGGACAACCATTCAATTATGAAGAAGTATTATTTAATCACAATCAAAATCCTGATTCCCTGGAAGCAACGTAGACTTTCTGCTCCCCTTACTCAACCTTGATAACAAACAATCTAGTCAATTTCCTTTGATCTGCTCCTAATGTCGAAAGGAGTTTGCAATTTTATTCCTTGCTGTTTTTTGTTTCACGACATGCTTGATGTAAGAATACAGTGGAGGTGATATATCCCGTAACCACTTGGGCCCAGTACAGGGTGGGGATCCTGAAACCTGGAATGGTCAAGAACCACATAAGTTTACACTTGGTCAGATGTGGCAAGGAGCCGGGAGACTGCGAGTTTCCGTATCCCAACAAAGGGACCGACAGATCTGGAATTCTAACTTCTCAACCTTTCGGCGACAGATGCATAATCCACTTGAACACCTTCGATTATTTCCATTGGTCATGAAAGCAGTTACTGTCACTGCAGTAACCACCATATGAAGATGCAGCAGAACGATCATGAATAAAAGGCACGAACATGTTTTCGGCTTGTTCATTCAAAATGGCATGAAGAGAAGATGATTGCAAACGGTGGAATGTCGCTCAGCAGCGGGAGCATGGGGGTAAGCAATACACAGTTAAAATTGAACGGTTAAATTACTCTAAAAGATACATATCTGCTTCTGAGTCGTATCACTTAAATGATTCAAAACAGACCCTAACCTTCACCACATATATATAATCAGTGAGTAGTATCTGGATGCGTGAACAAAATTTGCCCGGTTTCGCGGTTATTGCCGCTCGTCAGGTATGCGTACCCGGTGCGCTCTTGTCCGAACATCCTTATACTTGTACACTGCGAATTGGTATCTCACCAGAATCCAATTTGTGGCGTCAGGAATGTGCATATATATACATATATACACTGAGTTCTAACGTCTATTGTGACGTTTCGATCCAAACTAGGACTCGTTGTCAAACATGAGTGAGTGGTTGAATGTGGTCACTAATTCCATTCCTTTTCGTACATTTTCAGTCTGTTTGCCTGTTTGTTCTGATTAATTCCGGTGGTGATCTTCGAGAATCATGCGTTCTCGTTTTCTGTGTGCCCAGCTGACTACATTTACGTCGTTGATGTTGACCTCATGGGCTGTTTGTGCACAACAGTTCCATATCCGCGAATGTGGGTCAACACATCCCAGGGTTAAGCTATGCTCGTGCAAGTTTGTGCGTAATTGTTTGCCCGTCTCATTGATATATACCCGAAGCATGGGATAGCATAAACAAGCCCTGATTGATTTTGCTGGTGGGTGCGACCCTTTTCGTTGAGTAGAGCGGATCTCAGGGTGCCGATCGGTATGTGGGCGGTTGTGGTATCCCGTGGACGTAGAATGCTTGCGACCGCTTCGGAGACTTCTCGTATGAATGGGAGTACCGCGATCGATCTGTTCCTGTTGGCATTCTTCCACTGTTTTCTGCGAATACAGGCGTTGATGGAAGATTCAAGATATCCGTTGTCAGTAAACAAATTAAACAGTCTACATTGCTCTTGTTTCCGTAGGTGCTTTGTACTGCAGCGTGTCGGCCCGATGGAACAGGGTACGCACACAGCACTGTAAGCGGCAGGTTGAAATTGGTTACACGTTCCGTCAACGGTTGTCTCT
>LUCM01008680.1:0-33838 GCA_008360955.1 Fasciolopsis buskii
TGTCCCCTCCTCTTCCTCCTCTCACAATCTCTCTTCTCTTTCTTTTCTTCTCTTTTTTTTTCTTCTCTCTATTTTCTCTTCACATCTAGTAAGTAATTTGTTAGTTTACTTTACATTACTGCTTGAAAAATATGTGTGACAGGTGGGGTGTGAATGATGGGTCTGAAATAAGACGGCTGGTGCGTTGAGCCATTTTTGTGAATTCGGAAAATGACAGAAGTTTCCAATTAGTGGAGGAAAGCACCACGGTGTACGGAAAGATTAAATTGATTATGCAACAGTATGGGGATATCTACATCCCAAAAACTGAAAAAGAGCCTGGGAGAGGTCGTCCGTTCCAACGTGCAGAAACGGCCCTATTTTTCACATTCCACGGGGGTTAATAATCATTTGGGTGCAATGAATTCTGTAGAAGAGATTCGGAGGAGACTGGGCAAATGTTTGATATGATGATTTTGCCATCGGCTGTCCTAGAGGAGGCCAAATAATCAGTGAAAACCTCTGAAATCAGGGCCATTTGCACATTTTGAGGTGGGAGAAAAAAGACCGGCGGATTCCAGACTTGTTGAAGTCGCCTGCTACCAGCTTAGGGACCTTGCGAATTCGGCAGCTGCCCGTTTAATCGCATCAAAAATCCAAAGATGGTGAGAATTCGACTTGATCTCGTCCTACAGGTTACGGGTACATACAAACTGGACTTAGTGCTTCCTTACGCCCGATAGCCACAGTCAATTAGACAGAATCTTTACGTTGTTCATTAAGTAGTTCCAATGTTTTACCATTGAAGCTGAAAGGCGGTCTCTTGTGTGTATGAGACAGCCCGACCGGCGATTATCTATAGCTTCTTCACTAAAAGCACTGTAACCAATTACACAGAACATTACTCTGTCAATGGAGTATTGTCAGTCAGCCATGCCTCAGCGATAAGAATTAAATCGTATCTACGTGTATATAAAAATATTAGCTTCGGCGGATATGCACCTTATTCAGATTACTCGGTATGCAGAGTCCATTTCATGCTTTACTTATTGGTTTAAGGATTTGCCTCCACTTCAGCATTTACAGAAAGTTTCCTACTCCTTGGAGCTTTTAAGCCACAGAATGACAATTGCAGCTGCCAGAATTCCTTGGACACCAGCAAGCGGTATCAACAGCATCGTTAGATATCATCCAGCGGTGTCAGCTTACGGTTTTAATGCTTTAAAAAATTTATGGGGAAATAGCTTTATGACAGAGAAGTATAGAAGACAACAGAACCAATTATGTTACACGAGCGGCATCCAGATGTTCCATGTCAACAATGCCGAGCCAACTGAATATGACTACAAGTTAAGACGTCCAAATGTTCTTATGCATCGATGCTCATCGATCTGGTCAGACTGTATTACTGATCTTGCCCAGTAAGGTAGCAGCTTTGGAAAGCTGGGATCACTCGGCCATCAAATAAGGGGAATGTGTACAAGATTTTATTTCGACTTCAAAATCTAGGCGCGGATTAGAGAAAGCCAGGCTTGATATCTGCAAATCCGAACCTCCGGGAAGTGAAAAATAGAAAACTCCAGACCCGAGCCCTACTCTATTTATGGTGAAGAAACTGCGGTTTTCTTTTAGAAGGCCGGACAAGAGGTTAGGCTTATAGCAACAAACGTTGATTTTAGTAAGTTTCCGCGGAGGAATGAAATCCAGTTACTCCAAGAGTTGATGCATCTGCCAAGCGGATCCGTCCAGCGGCTAGAAGCTCGCCATTGGCTGGCGCTAAATTGGTGGTAAAGCGTGGTCACGAGGAGAGAAGCTGAGACGTATTGTGGAACAGTCGCCCAGAGGAAAATAGAGAAGCTCTAGGGGACGGTCGATCTACTAGTGCCAGTCGGAATATTAGCCACTGCTCTGATAAAGAGAGGTTTGCAGCTAACTGTGTTGGCTCGGAAAGAGCTCATTTCTATTTTAGCCCATTTCAGAGCAAATTTTGAAGGCGGAGGAAGCTGAGGAAGTCAATCAGGTCACTACCTAAATGATGCGAGCTGAGCCAAGTTGGGTAAATGGGAATTCCATGGAGCAATTTTCATTCCCAGTTCACAAAATGGGTAAGTGCTTTCTCTAGGAATCATCGGAAGGTGAAAGGTGCGGTATACTTGAGGCCGTACAATATGATGGTCCATGGGACTTGCCCTCTGACAGTATCCCAAAGCTATACGGGAGTGCTGGCGGCAGTGGAAACCTCGATAAAATAGCAAAACCAAGACGCAGAAGTTGTGCTCTGATATTGGGCTCTAAGATTTGGGTCCAGAGATTCCGAAGAAAAGGAATAATAGACATGGTGGCCGCGATGCAAGAAATACGGAGAACAGGTAAGCAGAAAGTCCTAAAGATTAAGCTAACGGAGATTGCATCAGGTTGAAAAAAATATCACTAAGAAAGTGAAGTTCTGACGCCCATAAGGCTAACACTGGAAAAAGCGTTGAGGAAGTCTATTGGATAAGTATCCTGCTGTTGTTTTTCGGCCGGCTTTAACAGCTTCAAGTTATCTTCATCACCAAGGGACGAAAATAATGGTCTTTAAGCTTACAAGAGCCCATCGGCACCAGCAGAGAAGGATGATCAACTTCTGGTCTTCCTATAGAAAATTATCCTGACTTGGGCGAGCTGGTGCTCTTAGGCAACCATGACACATTGGAAGGCGATAGGCTGGTTAGACGAAAGTGGCAGCAAAACGTCTGATGCTGTCCGAAAGAAATTAGTGAAGAACACACCAAGCAACGAAGCATGGAGCGGCCATGCACGATCCGTTTAGGATCCCGCAGCGACGAAATTCGTTTATGATGTCACGCAATAGCTGATAGCGGCCCAAACCGGCCACAGTGAATTAGGGGTCATCAGGTTCTTATAACTTGGAAAATTCCCCCGGCAAACTGACAAAAACAGGACACACAAAACATACACGCGGGAAATTCGCCTAGCACGACCGCTGCAGTGCGATGATGCACAAGAAGCAAGAATAAACCTCGGCAAGGAGCATGCCCCCTCAATCTGAAGAAGCTAACGAAAACGTTTGCTTCCCAAAAGGGTACATAGACGAAAGAGCTGCCCTGGTGCAGGATGGCGATCATGGGAGCACAGTAAAAGTAAAGTCACGCGCAGGTGAAATAGCGAGCCTGCAGGAGAAACCAAATGTGCCTGTAGTGTAAGGAGTCTGCGAAGTTACAGTTACGACTCAAATGGTAAAACATGGTTAAAACGAGTAAAACTGGCCCCAGAACGATAAAATTCACCTCAGAGATTGGGTTAGTTATACTGATGCCAGAGGGAAACTGAGGTTTGCACTGGGTGGAGCATTTACCGAGACGGAAAGACAAGTTGCCAGCGAAATCGAGTTACATTAAGTGTGTGTACGCAGAAAAATGCGAAAAATCTCGGGTAGCACCGTGATTCTCGCATTTTAAAGAATGAAGGTACCAATGGTTGCTAAACTGGAATTTGCTGTAGTGTTACCCACACAAGACAGATATAGTGCTTTGAGCATCGGCCTCTCTGAAACAACTAGAAGATCATAGTGGTCGTCCATCTCGCACATTTGTCTAATCTGTCGCCGGATAAGAGCAAAGGCCCTGATAACTAGAGGGTGTCATAGGTGATACCAATCCACCAAGGCAAAAATTAAGATGACAGAGGTACCTATCTTCCAGTGAGGTTACTCCCAGTGAGGCACAAAGTAAACGGCCGGTGCATAGGAATTGCACTCTGCAGGCATCCAACTAGGAATCACTTATCTAGCCAGCATCCCCATTGTTCTATTTGACCAATCTGCCGTCATTCTTGGAAGGTGTGAAAGCTGGAATAAACAAAGCGATCCGGCGAATTATAGCAAACACCTGTGGTGTGGCGCTGCAGCATTTAGTACTGAGGCCACCACTCTTCCTTACCTTCAACAACGAACTGAATTGGACGATGAAATCAGCCTGTTCCGTGACGATGCAAACGTCGTAGGTAATTTCATGGACAACCTAGTGCAGACGGACACTAAAGCCGTGTGAGACTGGAACTCTGGGAGATGGAGTCCGTTAATCATACTGAAGTAACGGCACTTGGTAACGTATTCAAAGGCAGCCGATAGGCCACTAAACCCTTCAGCTGACCGGAAATTTCACAAGTAAGCAGAAAAGAGAAATTTGGGCGACCATCCTTGAACTCCTAAAAACTAAACAGAATTTGCAAGAGCGCTGATGAAGGCCAAATGAGCGTTGCGCTGACTCGGACGTGCAATGGATTTCAGGTATGCCGGAACGGTTACATCTTTGTACCAACCAATGGCATTCTCCATCCGGGACAAGCAATAAAAGGGCCCATTTCGACTAGTGAACAGCCACTCATAAGAACAGTAAAATTATCTCTATTAAGGACGACCTCTTGATTGACGCCGCCTGTAACTTTAATCAGTATGCTGCAGAGGGCTGGAGGGGGCCATCATCATTGGCTTGAAGTCGCTGCGGTGTCATTCAGGGATTAGCGATTCAGTGTTAAAGAAAAAATCCGCCCCCAATAAAAGCTCCAGATAAACTGAAATAAGCCAATAAACTTGAAAAGAATGAGGTTCACATTTTTCACACATGAAGCAGTCAACGCATGAAATAAGCTTCCAGCGGTGTTAGGGTCTGCCCTCAACGGTTTGTAATTTAGAGACCACTTGAAAACGCAGTAGCCAACCTTGCATCCTTTTTTCATGTCAATACTCGTCCTTATTTTCCAGGAATAGGAGCGCTGCTTTCGATTTCCTTCAGTTTTATACCTTGTTCGTATTGCCAATTCCTCGTTAGTTTCAAATGGTGGAGCAGCTGTTACCCTCGTCTCCTTTCAGTTAACATCTGCAATCTTTGCCCCCAAAGTTTAAGTTTTTGAGCCCGCTCTTCCGGAAGCCACCTCAGAGGATATTCGGAAATCAACGTCTGAACCATTTTACGGAGACTCTGCAACCGACGTGCGGTGGGATACTGAAGCTAGTTTGTGAAAGAATCTGGGTTATCGTGTTCGGCGAGAGCTACACGTTCCGCGGCTCGATTTGACTTGGCCTGACCTGAGGTAAGGTGAGGGAAGTGAAAACAAAATCCAAGGCTTACTATGTACAACAGGAGTCTAAAAACCACGCTTTGTCTTGGAAACGCCGATCGGTAACTTTTGCTCGCTGGTTGCAAACCGTACAAATATGGAACTCCCAGAAAGCTCGCAGATCCTATAATACTCTTTACGACGTCAATAGGCTGTGAAAGAATTGGACAGGCTAAATGGGTTCAAGACTTCCTCTCAAGAAGGTCTACACCAGGTAACCCTTAAGCCATCTTCCGAACTATTAGTGGCCTCTGTCAAGCAGCAATACACCGCTTTCCTCACATAGGAGCTAGTGGGTGGAGAAAAAGGAAACTGCAGCATTCATGGAAATGTAAAGCGATAGACTTGGACACAGACCAAGATACTACCGGCTGCTTAGTCTAACTTGAGCATTATTGAAGTTTGAGCGCAGTGCTGTACCTGGGCTGATATTCTGGCACCTGTCGAGCCACAGTGCTGCTCCAGCAACACAGCAAGGACTCAAAGTAGGAATCTTTTGCGAAACGGATCTCTTCCCGGATCAGGCAAGGACCATATTGGGGAAGGTCGAGGATCGATTATTGCTACATGGACATCGGTGGGACGCTTGACTAGGTCAACCAAAATCAGCTGGACCACAAAGTAAATGCATTAGGGATGGCGGGGAAGTTTAATACTTAAGGAAGCAGCTTTCTCAGTGCACAGGCGTTTACCATAACTACTCCCGCTGACATGTCGGGTGACTTTCCCAAGGGAGGGTACTGAAACTGGCACTTCTCCGCTTGCTCATGGACGACTTGGCAAGGAGCACGCACAACCAATTTTATCCTTTCGCTAACGATGTGAAAGTATTAAACGTAGGCCCGGAGCTGAAAATCAAGTCGGCCAAAGCCCTGAAATCAAGGCGGAACCTCTTACCTAGGCTGCACAAGTGTCCATAAATGATCGCAGGGGGAGGGCAGGGGGAAGGACCTGAACGGCATCCTGGAGTTTACCAGTGCAGATGCCCTGTTTTTCCCTATAAAAACCGCGCCCAAGAAACCAAAACAGTTTTCCAGCAATGCGAGTAAGGCCACATATGGGGATTTTAAAGTTAAGGTCAAGGCATCCTCAGAGGGCTTTAAATTATTCTGGCCTCGCACGCGCACCTAGAAAGTTATGTTCAAACCGAGGAGGCGTTCACAAAAAGGGCATGATTTGGTTGGAAAGGTTATGGGGGATGGCCACTAGTTTATTGGCTGACCAAATGTTTCTGCGCAGGGTTCCGCTGTCTCGGAATTTTTACTCCCAGATGCCTGCATATGCAAGGCGATTGCATTTGGACCTAAAAATATGGAGGCTAGTTCAGATGCAGGCTGCAAGGAATTGTCTATTAGCATACCGGAATACGGCACCTAAGGGTATTGCCTAATAATGCAGCAGAGCGGTGCAAGGGTTCAAATGAGATCTTGATTCTTCAGCAGTAGAACGATTCTGCCAAGGTTCATTGTATCAATTTGAGTGAATTCAAGAAAATCATGTATTTCTGTTTGATGGCGATAATTCCAGAGATAGAAAGGTGACTAGTTGTCGGATATGAACTCAAAGCGCCTGTTAATTCTGATGGAGCGCCTGCTGCTGTCTTTCAGAGGTAGAACCACGCTCAAACTTGGAAGATGCGGAAAACGGCCGGAACCGTGTTGATCTGAGCATTAGGGTGGCTAAAGCCTAGATTTTTGCCTCGCGCTTGCTAGGTCTGACAATCTTGAAATGAACCGACCTCATTGTGAGTTACCTGACGGCTCGAATTTTTGAAATGATTGAAAAAATGAGGTAACTTCAGCTATATCACTGTATTCAGCGTCTTATTGAACCAGGTAAGGTGCGCGAATTCATGGGTAATCTTGTTTGGGAACGATAATTCATTCCCCACCCCTGGTGGAGAGTAATCATAGGAAACGGATAAAAAATCAAAATCAAGCAGCTACCAGGACAAGTAACCAAAACTTAGGACGCCAGAGAATACTCCAAGGGAGAAAATCCGCCTGGAGTTCGCTGTTTAATTCAGACAAGACAGGGAGCTTCGCTCTCGAATACAATCATTGAACCGATACGCGGAATGCAAGCCTTTCATCTTTTCGGAAACCAAACGGCAGGTCGGAACTGGAACCCAGGAGGACAGTAGAAATCACCCGCACGGCATGAATTCCAACTCCTGTGTGGTCAAGGTTGGCGCATGCGGCAAACAATTATAAGTGATCCTGCCCCAGGGAGACGGTGCGACGAAACCCATATAAGTCGAACTTGCGGACGAATCATTTAGGAACCCTCTGCCTGCAAGTGCTGTCGAAAGAGTTCGTGTGACAGGAGATGGCTATCACATCATCTGGTGGCCAGGGTAATGGCCAAGTGTTAGCATGTCTAGGGGGTGTTAATAGAGCTAGAGGAGAAAGCCGCGGCACCCCTCAAGAGAGGCAAGATAGCGAGCACCTTCGAACCTTCGGCCCACCGGCAGCGATAACTCAGCCACCTTGACCAAAAATGTTGGTGACCGAAGATCAGATCTCATTGCTAGTGCAAAAATAAACGGAAATATTAAAGGGTTTGTCATGGTCACAAGATTAACAATTAGGGACAGGGAGCAACCGGAGTAGTGTAGTCATAGGTCGACCCCATGCACCAGTCGTCGCGGCAAAAAACGTAGCGACTCCTCGAGCATTGCGCCCAAAGATCACATCACAGCAGGTACTGTGGTACCAGCTGAGCCCGAGAGAGCAGCTCTAAGCCAACGTATGCATACTAGAAACAGGTGACTTGACTTCATTGCGCTGGTATCGAACATGACGCCTCCATAATCACCACTGCCGAAATGTGACTGGCAGAAACAGACCATACATCGGAACCGGCAATATAGGACTCCAATTATCTTCAAGACAAACTGCGAGTTCTAAAGAAGCAGAGTGTCCACTTTCATCCGACGATGGATCGTTAATCTTGGATCGCGAGCAAAATTGTGCTGGGGAGGTCCACGTCTGTGCGGCCACACCACTAAGGTAGCCTACGGCGATCAACTTGTCCTAAGCATGCAGAGCCTCAATCCTAATTAGAGGGGTGTAAGGAGCCTGATCTATGCGTAAAGGCTAGTTGAAGAAGCTAAGACAGGTCCTAATTTTGGAAAGGCCTCAATCTTTCACAAATGGAATAGTTTCTCGGAGTTTTCGCCTTCAGTGGAGAGCAACAAGCTTTCTTGAATGGCCACAGTTGAACTCAGTGCATCGACGCTTTAGCGGAGATACAAGGTATAGATTCGTACATGGACACTCAAAACTTGTACTTGAAACCACAGGCCAGATAATTGTCGTGGCGGAATTCTAGTACCCGTTTTCCCTCGACATGTTATCACGCGACAGTGGTGATCACCCTGCGTTTTTGCCAATCGAAGAACGGCTCTTCAAAAGAAATAACTTCAAATTATGCGCGGAGTTGGATGCCAAGTGGCGTCGTTGAACCTACACCAACCTCGTTGCTGTTTATCCATTGCGAGCACCGCTGTCCCTTTCTAGCAAAACAGAACTAAAACGAACTTCAGGAGTGGCGACTTTTCTGAACTCCACGCCGGAGACTTGATATTAAACTTGGATTTGGCAAACGGGACAAGGGTGGGGAAGAGGTAGAGAATGATTACGGAAGTCCCGCTAACCCCTCATAGTGAATTTGCGTCTTTGGGGTATAGTCAGCACAAATTAATGACTCTGTGGTCGAAGCCAATCACCGCGATAGCCATCAGGCATTGAAATTAGTGCAGGCGTTTAGGAAATGACGAGAGGAACCGGTGAAACTGGATCCAGTGCGTTGAGCTTTAGAGCAACACGATGAAGCTTTGTAAGAATCCCTGAAAATGGTTGTATAATGTTCAGGTGGAACAGTGTGCCAAACGGTGAACCAAGGAGCACTGCATTTCCCTCCAATCTAAAGGCTCGTTGGAAGCAGCGTCATTCAGTCAGTATATCACAGGCGATATTAGCCAAGCCGGCCCGCTCCCAAGCACTTCGGTGATTTCTATGGGTTTGGCGTGGAGAACTCCAAAGTCTTAGTAATGGATGTCGCGCCGCAGATCGTCCGAGATCTACTGAGTGCGAAGGAAACCTTGCGCACAATACTGAAGGGCTTGGACAGAAACTTTCGGCTGATGAAGACGATATTCGCACGTCCTTGGTCAGGCCATGAGTAAACAATATTTCTGGCCAGTATAAGCCAAGTGAACTGACGAAAGATTGCGGCAGGACGACGGTTGTGCAGCTTCGAACTCCCTTATGAAGGGCATCAGGTCATTCGGACACGCAACCCTGTATAAGGTAATGGGGAATGCAGTCCGGGTCCACACTCGCCAGTATCTGACACGGCATAAAGTTCCCGTTCGGTTCAGCACGACTTTATGAAGAATTAGTCTTGCCCCACGAGCCTCCTGTACCCTTTGGACAAAGACACTTGAGGCGTGGCTGAGAGCAAGCAGGTTAAAGTGTTTCCTGAAATTCACCATAGCGATTAATTTGCTAAATTATCGCGTACTTCTAATTAAGTTTGAGTCAACTGATAACCGAGAGCATGTATATCAGTGGATAAGTGCAGCGAGAAAGCATTTTTCGTCCCGATGCATCACAAGCCGCATACTTTCAAATGAGCTGATGTTTGTGTGCTATGTTAACATGATGAAGAAAATGGACATAATTGGCAAGTCAGACTTTGAGGGGGAGGACCAGTATACCGCCTCAGCCCAAAAGTTCAAATTTGAACTGTTTTACAATGAAATCAGCCTCATCTTACAGGAAAGCGATAGTGTTAGTATCCTTGTTGAGGGCAAAGCAGGGCTTCACTTGGAGTACCGCGAACAAGTGTGGTCTCCATTCTTTGAAATAAAGCAACTTATCTTTCACATGTCCGAGGATCGGCCAAGTGGATCACTAAGCGCCAGAGTAAGAGGTTGTGATAAATGACTTCGTGACTTGGACATCGCTCTGGAGAAGAGGTGTCGAGGTGATCTAGCAGAAACCTTTGAGATCCTGAACGTCTTCATTGTCTGAGCAGCGAACGTTTGCTATGTGAAGTAACGGGTATTATTTCATTCGTCCGTTTATACCGTACTTAATTACTGATTGATCTTCTTTGGAAAGATCCGATTTTTTCAATGAAGGCCGCCTTTAAATTTTCTCCAGGTTTCCATTTACCGACCCTAGTGGTGTGATTAAGCCGTCCTACACTATTCTTGCGGTAAACTGCCGTATTTTTCAGCTGTAAATACTGTGCAGAATTCCACCAGTATCGTATCCTTGAGGAAACAGGGTGGCTAATGCCTATCTTGGAGAATTGAACCGAATGCCTACAAAGTCTGGGCGCCGTCGAATTGTTTGGGGATCAGGAGCAAATTTTATCAGCACTTTTGCCCAAATTCATGTTTATGTGGACGATACAAACGAGCAGGATAGGCCATCAACTACGAACGAGCATTTGACAAGTTACAGCAGTGCACACCGAGAGTAAATATGTACAGTCGGGACGTAATACCAGGGCAGCAAAACCAAAGCCACTTGAGAAGGCAGCAGGCGTGGATTTCAAAGCAGCCACTTAGCTCGTGCCAAAGGAAATAAACATTTTCCCGAGGACGGCGCTACCAACTTGGCTAAGAAAGGGGAATTGGTCAAATGAAGCATGCAGTTAGTGGCACAAAAGACAGCCCAGCAAGACGAAGCCCCCAAATCGGAGGATCAACTAACCATGGAATCCGATTATACGAATATGACCGATTCTTTAGAGCGATTCAAGAACAACGGATGCAAATGCAAGTGAGGAATGAAGCTCCAAACCGCGGGCTGCCGTTCCTCAACTATGAGGAACCTTTCTGTTGGAGGCGGGAGCAGAACTGGGCTGCAGGCGTGTCCAGCAACCATACACGATTTCTAGGCATATTAGGCGGACAACGCGAAAGGAACACAGAAAGCACCAAGATTTCTGAAGGACGGCAGGTCATTATTGCCGGGCTCGGCAGTGGTCACCGATGAGTCCTCAGGGAGGAGTTGCCATCGAGTGTTACAGTGACACGGTAGGGAATGTCATTGCGCGTATTATTCAACCGAACCGACTCCTAGCCTCAATTCGCGTTTCGTGCAACTGACGGGCGTCCACGGACCCCGGTTACACGAACGAAGCGATGGACAATCAGGAAGGGGCCACCCAACTAGGGTATCTAAAACAGTACACCAGCAAATGAATTGTGCGCAGACCTGACCAGTCCTCGTTGAAAGACCTCATCAGAAACAACGAGCAGGGGTGATAAAAACGATGCTGAACCGAACGGAAGTACCAGGAGAACCGAAAGTGGCATTTCCATGTGTACCAAAAAAATGGGCAGCTTCAAAGTCCTTACACAAACTTGGGTCAATTTGGCCACCAAAATCCTTAGCTGCTTTTCCACTGTTACATTGCTGTGAGGGGTCCATCGTCTGCCAGCAGCGATCGGATAATAAATCCCACAGTGCTTGTGTGACGATTCACTGGAAAAACACAAACGCATTATAGTGATGTAGCCACAAGAACAGCTGAATGCACTGTGTCAGTGGGTCATTGTTACTAGTGGCCGCGGGTGTTTTACCAAGTAAACATGTCAATACATTACTCACTCCTCACAGATGAGTCATCAGGAAGTATCCATTGACGCTTTGTTCCTGCGCTTGCACTATCTTCCCAGAAAACCATAAATCAGGTCACTAGCATCCTCGTATTGGTTCTAAGTCCCAAATATGGGCGATTACACACGCGTGCTGTGCTTACGTATCCGAGCGACGTTTGACATGGCTGACGCACTTCATCGACCGTCTAGCCAACAGTGCTGGAGTAATCAGAGAAAGCCCAATTATAACGACCCACTGAAATCATGCTTTTTCATTCTACAGTTCATTCCTGTTCTTCAATGACGTCGCTTATCCTTCACAAAGGTTTGTTGTGTGGGGGTGATCAATAGGAGAGCATTCAACGCCCCATAACTATATCCGATCAGGGTTCTAATGGTCGTCTGCACTAGATACGATAGCTGCATCAGCTGCTGATCGAAGGCACAATTTTTAAGGACATGTTCCGCATGTAGGAATCAACATGGGCCATATGAAGCGGCAGCCACTTTATTTTCGACTTCCACTTTTCGGATCGTCACCAGGATGACGGCAATTATGCAGGAGTGCACAGAGGCGAGTATGAAAATATTGGACCGTGTGACACCCAAAGGAAAACGCCTCAGGGTCCGTCATTATCGTCAATATTCCCGGTGAGACGGCAATGGGTGAGGGCAAGGTGGCAGTTTGGAGATGCTAAAGCATTCCGCAGTTGGAAAAAGAACCCAAATTCGAATTGTTGCGAACTCCATAAGGTGTCCCAAAACTTCGCTGGACCAAGTTATTTGACAGGCATTGTCAGGTTCCTTAGAATAGCTTGTATTACCGAAGTAGACTCCATCCCTGGAGCCGGGGCTTGGGGTTCAAAAAGGGGTGAAACACTGGAGCAGTCATGGATGGGTGAGTGTGGTTGCAACTGATAGCAGCAGGTTCAGCATCAGGAACAAATTTTCAGAACTGACGACAGTACCTGAAGAAAGCAGAACGCATTTAGTTGGACTTGCTAAAATTTGACAATTGAAAACATCTCATCTTGCAACGGGTGGCAAACCCTTACCATACCTACAGAGAGGAAACAAACTATACACCTCGAATGCACAATTAGGCTCTAACGCAGTGAGGGTGAAAGAAAGGAAGACTCCCATTGTAAGTGTGCATAAAGATAGATCTCGTGGTTTTCACGACCTCCAGCTAACTCAAGTACTCTCAAGCGTTGCGAGCAGTGCAAACTTCATTCTGTGTTTGGGGTACTTCAGGCATCCTCACGGGAATACAAAGCAATGCATGCAGGAGGGGGCTGAGGGAAAATGATTGTGGTGGCCGCGCCAAGAAGCTATGGCTTGGCGCGTCAAACCAACACTAGACATAAAACTGGCATGATCCATGGCTCCCTGACTCGGACTTTACCAGATGTGGAGACCACGTGGATAGATTAAATTTTTTCAGTCTCTAAATGTATGACCAAATAACACTGAGGTTTACCCCTCGCCGCAGTCTCATGAGCGCACTCCTTATCGAGCGTGGAAAGCTCGGCAAACTGGATTTGAGAGGGACTGCTTTGAATGGCAGATCGTTAACCTCAAACCCGCTTAGTTTCTCGGAAGAGACGAACGCTGGGTTGCATGAAAGGAGGGTGGCGCGAATGATTTGACTCGGCTTCAGCAAAGTTCTCTACTCAGTCACCCAACAGTAGTCATTTTCAAGTTAATTATGTTTGGAGTGTCCCGGAGACTAACAGCCATGGGTGTAGAACCCCCTAGGCAACAGGAAGTGTAGTGCTAGCGTGGCCAACGAAAAGTGAAGCTCAAACAGCGGAGTCCCTAATTAAACAGTTCGCCGGCCAATGTGATTTCTTCTAGCAGTAAATTACTTGGCATCGTATTATTCTGCGGAAGATTTGAAATTGGTAGGCGATGGGGACAGAGTGAGTTTGAAGGTTTATTTAGAATTCACCAGGCTACCATGTGGGACATGCCTCTCGGGGAGGGTAAAATTTCCCTCGTCAATCAGGCCTTGAATGGACAAAAGGCCACCAAGGAACATGGAAAAGTTTCCTGTTGTGTCATTAAGGTTTACGTGTGCAGAGTCCGTGGAGTAAAGTCCAAGATGAAAACGTTTGGGCTACGAAATTTGCGTTACAAGCTTCAGTTCGTGGTCAACTTCTTTACTAATGGTTCAATTCGCGGATGAAACGGTTTGAACGGAGACTTCAGGAGAGTGCGCAAGTGAAATAAACTCTCAAGACCCTGTTAGGCACAATTAAGGACCATGTATTCCTCGGGATGGGGACTTAAGGGTTAAGCAGAGTAGAACAACAGTTGAATGGGTGTCTCTGGTTCGTTGAACATATTGTGCTGCCACCACGCATAAATCGGGAAGGTTGTGCATTAGCTTTCTCTTTTCACGCGCTTGAGTCGAGTTGAGCGAAGTTTAGACGGCACGGAATAGAAATTATTTAGTGGGCCAAACTAGGGTCCGAAATTCTTTCGATGGTTTCCGCAGAATGTCATCCATCTCGACCAGTGTTATCTTCCCCTTAGTAAACAACTCCGCAGGATCAAGGCGGGGCCTCTTCGTCCCAGGTATAAACATTTTTACTGAATCCAAACCAAGCACGGAATCAAAACGAGAGGACCTCGTCGAGTAAAGAGCATAAGCTTCTAGGCACATTCGAAAATTATGCGGATCCATTTATCAAACGTTCTTGGTGACTGGAATCAATTCGCGTCTAACCAACCACAGGCACCATCTAAATACATTTGAAATTTTTTTCGTTTACTTCAACTTTTTTTGATAGGCGTCACTTCTGACGTAGGCCCTGAAGTGGCTGCCCGTTTGAGGTCCGTAGAAGTTGACTTTTGGCTTAGGGTTTATTGTCGCATTGAGCGCAAATTTAAGAGTTGCACTATTTGTAAAGTTTGATGGTTGTTCATTTGATTACAGGAGAGTGTTGCAAATCGCTCTTGCCTTTATTTGGGACTCGCCTCACGTGGGAAACGTATCCTAATTACTTCTTCGGATTAGGAAATATCAAACCGAAGACTGCAACCAATAAATGCTTGGCTCGGAATCGTGACGAAAAGAATATATCGTGGACGATGTAAAATTAATTTTTGCGATTGTCGTATTTCTGATTTTTTACAATAAGCTTTCAAGAATAGGCCACCAAATGAAGCCGGCGGGCGGATTCCTCTTGAGATCATGCATAATCTCTAATGTCCCGAGCTCCTCAGGCATTACTTAGGATCGAGGCCTGTAAGTCAACCAACTAAGGGGCCTCGTTGTGTTCCTTCCTTTAAATACTGTAGAAAACTTTACGGCTGATGCGTTCTTGTTAAACGTTCTGAGCAATGCTTTGGGACCGCTCCCATAATAAGGCACGAATCCTTAATGAGCGATTGAGTCGTTTGCCTCAGCTATTATGCCATCTGAAATGATGCCACTCTGTTGTCAAATTGATTCCATCAGACAACGCATGTCACAGTTAGAGATTCCATAGACGAGGACGAGCCTTTGCTTAGGATTTTTCCATTTGTTGGTATAGGAACCTCCCTTATTCTACCCTCAGGAGAAAATGGGGACAGGAATGTCCTTTAATCTCGGAGCATTTCTTAAGATACGGGTTCCCATTCATTGTACGTTTTGGGTTTTCTTCACATGATAAACTTGAAACGCCTCATAATTTTCTGTGGTTTAGGTCGAAGGCAACGGGTTTGAATGGCTTGGGAGAAGGCAGGTGAGAATATCCCAGGGCTGCTTTGCTTCGTGCCGACCGAACCGTTTTTACGGCTTCAAGATCTCTAACGGGGTGAATCTGCCCTATTTGATTGGAATTGAACGGACCCGTAGTATGTCCCACCGTTACGATGAAACTAGGTATTCTTCCTCTATTCCAGTTAGTAAAATCCACACTATTGGGCCTGGAAGAGGTTGAGCATGTAACGCCGAAGGCAATTTCGTCTTTCGAATGTCCTGATCCAAAGCCTTCAGTGTGAAATTAGGCCAAACTGGATTTTTGTTCAACCACGAATTTGTACAGAAACTGAATAACCGTGCCTCTGCGAGACGCACTGTGCCAAAGTAGCAGTCATGATTTATCCCAAGGTTAGGAGGCAGTAAAAGAAGGTCGGCTAGATGCGATCTATCACTGAATTTCAGCTGACCTGGTCAACAAAACGCCTATGCATCGCATGTTGAAATTCAAAGTCTTGAGGGTTATTATCATGCGCGACTTTTGACCTCCCGGTAGTGTCAAGTGGCTTTCAACAAAGCAAGATGCCAGGAAATTGAGGCGTTTCTGCTTTGATGGAAACAACTGGTACACTCTCCTTGAGTACAGAGCGCATTAGTGGTTTCCATAGCACGGCGGGGTATGCAGTCTATAGAAAAGGTTCAGTGTTTAGCAACAGGATGGATGGATGTTCATTAACTAAAGAGCTACGTGCAATTAATTCCGGAATTTGGCCTCTGCTCGATGAAACGTAAACGAAGAAGCGGAGGCTATACAAAGATTCATCTTTTAGAAGGGCCCAAAAGGTATGGATACTAGCCATCTTTTTGAGTTTTCTACCAACTGTGGCACAAAGGCATACAACCCCGAGCTGCACATGATTCACTACGGCGTAGAACCGGGAATGAGAGTAATTGCGAACCCGTTTGTACCGCTCTGGAATAAACTGTCCTGGAGTATTGTTCGTTGCTCATCGATGGAAGCTGCTGAACGAGCTTAAGATTTATGTTGGAGTACAGCAATCCTAGGTATGAGGGCATAAAAGGGATCGGGAAGACTCCTCTCTTTTTTGTTTTGCATGATTAAGTTTAGTGTGGAACTACGCCCAGATGTATAGGCACGATATCATTCCCAAAACTCTGCTTTTCAGAAAACAGAAAAGCCCAAATCTCGGTCCTTGTTGCCCAAAACATACCGATCTGAACAAATGTTCGACCGTTTTGGTCACTTCTGTCCTGTGCACGGTGTGCAGGATGAACAGATTTATCCATTCCCTACTCACTTTAACGGATACGGGATTTATTCTGCAAACCAAGTTGGAGCTGGTAAACTGAATTATCGGCGATGGTTAGGAAATATTGGGCATAAGATTGAAGGAATTCTGGGCGATAGATTAACCCTTGGGGTCACTTCCTTCCTGTGTAAGCTGAACTGAGTTGGACTGTTTGGCATCTCAAGGTCTGGACCACAATCTGGACACGGTTTTGGATGAGCACAGCAGTGTAGGTGTTCGGTGAGGTGCTCGTTGGCTCTTATTTTCGATCACCATTTTGACTTATATTATAGAGCGCAACGTAGGTTTGTGTATTTGCATGTGATCAATGTGATCTCTTGGTCTGTAATCCAGTTGTTGATTGGTTTTGATCTCACTAAGTTTGGGCCATAGGTGAAAGATGGTCGCTAGACTTCAACTGCCCTCTCAGACTCTTGTGACTTTGAGTGTGCACGTCTTCGTAAGTAAAGTCAGTTTCACTTGCATATGGATGCTGTGTGCTGTTTGTGGTATCGTAGATACATTTTCGCACAACTCGCTTGGTCCAATATGATATCATGTTTACAAGTCCTGCCTGAAACACCAAGCGTACGTCAAAAATCTGTTCCATGTAAAAACCAAACCAGTGCCTGCCTTCTCATGTCATGGCAGAAAAAAGTAATTTCAGCTGATAGAACTTATTCTTGGACTCTTGGTGTACCAAGAATGGCCTTTCACCGCCGTTTGACACGGTTCGTACGTTTTCTTTTTAGGACTCGTACGATTTTCTTAAACTGGTCACTTAACCCCTTGAGGTTGGTGTTGCGGTTATCACTGAAGGCCCGAATGTTTTCGTACTAACCTTTGTTATCTTGGGGACATAAACTCAAGCGCATAAAGTGCGAGAACCCACCGATCGATTCCCGGGATAAGGTGACTTCGCGTGGCGGTCACTTGTTGTGTAGCCGGTCTTGTACTAACTGCATCCGCTCACTCACCCGAAGAATCTTTGGTGTTGTACATTTCCCCTGGATAATGGCCATTTACACGTAAGCAGCTGCAGTATAGCTGCCCGGAACCTCTCATGGGGGTGATGAGGCGGACAAACTGGAGATTTACCGCTGCGCAACACGCATGTTCTTTTTTACGGCTCCGGACTGCAGATATGTTATTTTCTTTATCGAATGGTGTGGGCTTCTAGATGATGTAACTGTCACCAAACTGAACACCGGTAACGAACTTTTGTTAAGAATGCCACACCTGCCCCTCATGATTGATAATGGCGGCCGCCGGAGGCATTCTTGGACATTTCAAAGTTATCATTCGATGCACCGGTTAGTTTACATCCTCCTTCAAAGGAGTTAGCACTTGTTACAAGCTCATCCTGACGCAGTGATCGGCTGCGATCAGGAACTTTCAGGATAAATCTTGAAGTTCAGATTGATAATTGGGGCAGCTTCTGACTTAGTTTTATCATGAGCTTGGTTTCAAAGTTGTGTGAACATTCTAAAACAGGGCATTCCTGCTGGACCTGAAACGATTGGGTTTTTCTTTACAGATCCTCATGTTTCAGTCATTCAAGACTTGTCAGCTGATGTGGTCTGAACGGTAGAAGGCACGCTACGAAAGAAAGGGGCTTGGGTAAAATCATTTGACAAGGTTATGTGTACCTAGCGAATAGAGAAGACGGCTTGAAAGATACTAGATGACGTGTTACATCAGAACCTTACAAGAAATGGACAGTTGTTCAACAGATACACAGCCGACGTTTAATAATTCGCCCCGACGTTTATCCGAATTATTTTTACTTATCCACAATACATGAAAACAGTATACTGGTCATTCCCAAAGCCTCTGGGCGAATGCTGTGCTTTGGAATAGGGGACGATTGGGAACGGTGAGTATGGTACAGAATCACATGTGGTCTTAATTTCCCGGATGTTGACAAATTGTCGTCCATCACCATAGTGGTGAGCGGAATTGAGTTATATATCTCTTACCGCAGATGTAAGCAATGACTAGTTCGGTTGATCACTACAGGAATCGCAGTAATAAATTAAATAGCGCGCCACTGTTTTCGACTTTCGAGGTTCAAACAACTGACGGGGACGCTTCTTCGAACCTCCCACACTAACCACGCGGAACCGCAGATGCATCCTGTGTTGCTTAAGGTTATCAGGTGTGGATGGCAGCAGAATGGCTGCGACGAATGAGAGCAACGGGACTGTACACTTGCGTAGAGCTCCCAGAAGGCCATCACAACACCGCAGGTTCACTGTTGGTGAATTGTTGTGTGCACATCGTAATCGCGTTTGACTAAGCAATAAGACGACCGGATAGAAGACTTTGAGTTAAGGCTGTCAGACCTGGAATCCAATCCGGCTTGAGAAAGATTAACAAAGGTAATTTCGATGTATAAATAATAATGGACAAACAGTATATATATATATACATATATATATATGCATAGGTAGGCACTAATAACTCGGTACAAAATACGGAGGCGTGGTGCCAGGTAAAACATGAATTGGACGAATAAATGTGAAGGCTGGTAGAGTAAATCTGTCTGGAGCTTGAACATAGTTTGTCACAAGAACGGCTATTGAGCACGACTTTGAACTATATCTGACAATGTTTACAATCATCAGTGTTGTGAATCTCGGGATTCCCAACCGTGCATGATCGATTAGCCGACAGAAGCAAGTCAACATTTTGATAGACCGATGCCACATCACAGCTTGACCTGGACGCTGTTTTATCCAGCCTATCTGGGGCTCAGTGAACAGGACGTGTCACGGAAGCCGATGGGTTGGCATACATAGCACATGCCCCAGCCATTGACGGAGTGGCATTGCAACTATAATGGATACTCTGCCCGCCCTATTTTTCAGGTGCTTTTTCAGACTGTGATTGGTTATTCGTTGTTGCGACTAAACACGTGAGATACTCCTCAAACATCACAGGCACCCGGTCGACACCGGCCGCTCGAACAGACCAGATCTCGCAATCGTATGGAATCACTGCGCCTAGCAACGTTGTACACCTTTACTTTCAGTTAGGGGGAGATGTCACTTCGACTTCACAGGTGACACAAATTGCAGAATACCGTTTGGGCCTATTCATCTGTCTCTAACCTGCCTGCCAGCAGCTATTCTCAAGTAGAGAGACGTTTCGACAGTTTTTAACCTGTCAGCATCGAGGGTGAATGTAGGGATGGGCTCCTACCAATCTTATAGAACTGTTCGCATTAGAGAAAAGTGCATTCCATACCTCGACTCAGACGATGCGAGTCCATCTAGAAGCACCTTCGCAGGCCACCTGCATCGTCCAAGTCTGGAATCTTGTTTCTAGTTGGGAGCTTAACGCCGTTGTTCACTAGATTTCTTCGTGTCTCTTTGGATATGGGCATGCCAACGTCTTTGAAGAGAGCGGGCAGTAGTTCGTCGGGATGCAGAGCTTTGTGGGTTTTCAGAAGAGAGGAGTGGGCGAGCAAGTACCAATCGTCCATGACTCTGACCGTCTACCATGCGTAAGCTGGGGCGCCAAGAGTCACTTTCCAAGAAATAATCCGCACGTCGACCCATGAGCCATTGAAGCTAGTAGATTGGTTGGGCGTTTGTGTCAGAAGTTATTTTGCTGATTGCATACTTTATCGAATAATTTTAAATGGATTTTCAACCTTTCCATTGACAGTAGCTTTAATTCGGTCGTACGTTTGGACCACCAATCCTCACGGTCTTCGCGCATTCTTTGAGTCAGCCTTCTCCGTAATTGAGCGCCGACAGTATGATTTTCGCTTCCGACAGCTATCTAGCAGTTCCATGGCAATCGATGGGACTCAGTGGATGGATGTGTTCCGCTTGACTAACCTACAAGATGTACTAGTTCTGCAGTGTCCTGAATGTATAATCAACTATCACATGTGAGCTGGACGGGAAGTTCATTCTGGTGTCTCCGAGACTGATGTTCGGGAATGTTGGGCTGTCTACTCGTTGGTGGCAAACTTTCGCTTTGGTGGCAACCGTAGCACGAACTCAGCACTCGCGAATGCGTGATCAAAACTTGGATTTGTGCTTCAGTATTGCATGCAAGACTTGACTGGTCCACACCAATGGTAGCTTATGCTCTTGATCTACTTGTATCTGAGAGAGACTAGAAGATAACAGTCACTAGGTCAGTGTATGTCGAACGCTGCGACGGAAGTTCGTACTCAACAAGACTAGGCGGTGCATGCATAAAGCAGTGTACTGTGCTGCATAGTCATTGTCATCACCGTTCATTGTTAAACAGCAAGGAAAGCCTCATTAACCGCTGCATTTTTTCCCACGGTTACATGTATGCAAGGGAAATAGGGAAAACAAAATGCTGCTGTAGCCAACACACGGAACACAGTCTAATTGCACAAACCCACTACTTCAATCATTCTGATTCGATAGAAAATGACAGCACGATCGCCACTGTTCACGGTTCACTGCCATATCCTTCAGTGTCTCCATTCAACTAGTTGAAGGATCTTTCGGACCCCAACCCCAACCACGAATACGTGGAAACGCCTACTTTGCCTGAGCTTGTTGTGCATTTTCTCATTTCACGTTGCCACGTCATCCGTTGGTCTCCACATGGCTTCTTCCACTCCGTGAGAGGGACGCAAAATAGGGCTCAGTATATTAGACGGGTGTTCGCCATACGCAGCCTATGACCCAACCAACGTAGTCCACTAAGTTTCATACGCCGAAACGGTATTTTGGGAGCCGGCGCCTAGTATTGGATTTCCAGCCTCCTCATTACTCAACCAGTCACTGCATTCAGTCCTGGCGATACTACGTAGACAACGGTGGTCGAAGACCTCTAACCGACTAACATCTACATACACCATGTCTCGCAATCATACAACAGAACTGAGCGCACTGTGGCACAGTGCACACGGCCTTTCAGCCCCAGTGGAATATCAGGCCGAAGCCACAAGTGCGTAACTTGCTCGAGCTTACGCCCACCTGCTTGGATCAGTTATTCTTCCTCGTTTCCCCGTTTGAACTGCCAACTCAGATCAACTCTCCACCGGAAGAACCGGGAGACTACTTCGTCAGACCTCTCCCCACTGATCTTCCAGGCATGATTGGATCTTCGGTTTGAAATAAGCCACCTTTTATAGTTCTTTGGGTTATGAAGGCACAAAAACCGCCACATCTTGTTGATTATGCTGGTTATTCTGTCCCAGTCAGACACTCGTCATTCCAGGATGAGTTCATACGTACGTCGGGTGGGGCCGGACACCCTGGGTGCCCAGTGAACCCTTTCGCAACAGATTCCGATAACCATAGCGTCGTATGCTCCGTGGTTGATTTGGAATCAGGATTTAGCCAGCTTCCTTAAACTGCTAACCAAAGACCAATCAACCCGATGAAGGGCACCGAGCTTTCGTCTTCGTCCACACATTAGCACCAGTGCTTCCACCTGAAGAAGGCAGTAGTTAGAACTTCCTCAGCAGAGGTTTTTTGAGACCCCTGCTATTATAGAGCATCTACAGAGGCGTTCAGAACGAGTGGTCATGCTGAGGCATGGTCGGGTGTAATAGTCTGCAAGTTCTTCAGTGTGCGAACGCCTGCTGTGTTGTTATTGTCTACAGTGGGAATGGATTTATCGTCCGGGTTAAGTGGCTGTATTTTCGGAACAAGATTCTGAACAGGAACTGTCTATTCACGTTCATCTGGAAACCGCTCATCAATACACTAGAGATTGGATTCTATCACTTCAACTTTGTCGACAGGCTCGTACTTTGATGAGCGATCGTTGCATCTCACGAAGATGGATCCACGGACCACAGGGCAGCTGGATAAGGAAGTAGACTTTCTGTTATACCATAGTTACGTTTCAAATGAAGTGAAATTTGTAGCAGTGCACAAAAGGGGGCAAATGGAATGTGATGCATCCTGAAGGACAGTCTCCCACTCAGTGATTTGAAAATACTTAGTTTCAGCAGCCAGAGATGCATCAGCATATGATTATATGGTGTCATTATTCTGATGTCAATTCCCTTGGCACCCAAGAAATGTTTCAACTGGCCAGACATAAATGAAGATCCATGGTTTTACTGAATGTATGAAGGCCTCTCAAATGCTGAGGATAGTTGATAAAATAGGTCGATAATTGTGGCCGTTGTCATACCTCGATAAGGAAATGCTGATGATAATCGTGATTATTTGTCGTTAACCGTGAGCTGGTATTTGTTACACGTAGCCGAAGGCATTATCTCCCGAAAATCGGTGTTCAAACATTCGAAACGGTACGTGGCCATTATCTTGGTTGTATATGATGTCTTCCAAAACGTTGGTTAAAGTTCTGTGCGGATAGGACAAGTAGATGCTGGATACTGTGTACTTCACATCTGAAAATGAGAGGCTTCTGTTCGTAAAAACGTACCAAACGAACTATCCCAGAGTAAAAGAAATCCATACAGTTATTTCAAGGAGGTGGTAGATGCGGAAGCACAGTACCCGCGAAAGAGTTTATCCTTGGCTGTTTTATCCTAGAGACGTTGAGCTACATCAAGCAGTAATGGCAGAGTTCGATGCGACAGCATTGTGTTCTATTTTTTGACTACCACCTTTCATCCTACATGAAACAAGCTGATCTGTGAACCGTAGCTGTTGAAATTGTACATCCAGCAAATGTCGTCATCACTTTTGGATGGCTTCAGCGAGGACTTATCTCTTTTTCCACTGATAAATGACATTATTCACTGGCACTATATGTCCGGGAAAGTAACTGACCAATCTACTCCTTTATATAAGGACAGCAGCGATCGCAACATCCGAAGCGTCCGTCGAAACTATGAAGAGACTTTGGATCTACTGTTGACATAATAGATCATGAAAGCTTACCCCTCAATGACTGCTATGGTGCTTCAGTTTTGTTTGAAGGGGAACTTCCAGTTACCAACCAGAGGTTGCATCTTCTCGGAATAATGCAATATTCACTGTGGATAATGAGCAAAAATCCCAGTGACTCGTTCTTGAGGTTTCAAGTGTTTTGCAAAGGTTAAGTTTAGTAAGGGTTCGAGTCCATCAGGATTAGGTTTTATCGGTCTGTAAGAAATTCCGTACTCTGAAAGCCTAATCAGCTTTACTTCGGGGGAGGGTTTGTTGCCATTTAACGTTAGCCCATACTTTTGGGCAACAGCTTGTAACCGCGAAAGGTTTCTCCAATGTCGTTTCTCATGTTCACCCCAACTAATGATATTGTCCAAGTAAGCGAATGTTGTTGGGAGAAATTCCGCTGTGATAATTTGATGGATTACTCTCTGAAAGCGCGAAAGGCCGTTGGTTGCACCAGTAGGAATCCGACGAGACTAGAGCAGGTTTCCATAGGTTTCAAACGCAGTGAACGCTTTTTCTTCATCTCGAATTGGTTTTTGGCGGTAGACCGGTTTTAAATGTAGGATGCTGAAAATAGCATAACTGGTAATTTCTTCGGCCGTTTGATTGACCTTCGGGAGTGGATAGAGGCAATTCACTGTATGGATCTAATTAATCACCATTTTGCGTTTGTACTGTTCATTTGTGGTGACTAGTACCTGAGCACGCCAATGTGAGTTGGATGGTTCTGTGATTTGTTCGTTCAGCCAAAGGTCAATTTCCATTTTGATAAAATGCTCATCTGTATCCGAATGTTGTTGAGATTTGGTAGTAACAAAAGTCGATTTGTCGATGCGGACTACAGTGGAATTATATAATGAAGGAGAATTGTTTTTGCCTCCGGCGGTGGTCAAGGGAATTAAACTCTGTCGCCGAAGAGGTCAGAGGTTTGACTCTCAGATGCACCGGTCACTTTGGCGATGGATGGCAACTCACTGTCGCCCAGCTCGTTATGACATCTGACCAACTGGGACCTTATGGGGTCCCATACCATTGTCCAGGGTCACCCCCAGTTTAGTGAGCCGTAATGGCTATAAGGCAAGTCCCTTCTATTTTCAACTACCAGATCCTTATATTTTCCAACATTTTTTGTGATTAGCGGGCTTGTAAATGTAAATGTATTAACTTCCAGTACCAAGCAGGGCTTGCAAAAGTACCGCATTAACAGAAACCTCTACTACTGCAATGGAAAGGCAATGCGGGGTTCAAAAACAGTATCCTTAAAGATAAGAAACAGCCAACATTCGACGAGTTCCTGTTACGGGGAGGTGGGGGACAAACTTTTTCGTATTGTACTTTTGTTGCATTGCTTGCATGCAGCATCCTTAGCGGGAAACTAAGTGAAGCTTCCTAGCGTGTCTACAGTAGTAACTCCGATCGGTAGTCTCCGCCATTGAAGTAGCCCTATTATCATTGTATTTGCTCACACAGTAAACTTTCCAATTTAGAATAGCAGAATGGCGTGTTTTGGTCGAATGCTCAAGTAAGTTACCACTATTTCCCTGTCTTCCCAACAACAGTCTGAATGCTTTTAGATGCATTTGACCTTGGAAACTTAAAATGCCGCTGATGGCCTGCAGTGGCTTGAAGCCGATCCTTATTCTTATAGGGGATGAGTTAGGCTAAGTAAATAAGGTTAATTACTTGGGCAGTTACATCTCGTCGGATAACTGCGTACTAACCAAAGTACGCAGAATGCGCCCCTGTGTCGTCGAAGTGACATGATTATTGGTCCAGGGTCTAGTTTATATCTCAAGAACGATGTCAATCGTGATATATGACTGAAAAATGTAATTTTTCGGTACCACCGTGGGTGTTTTTGGTGATGAAATCTGATAGAATACTGGGCTCCAATATTCAGCCTTTTGAAGAGGCGCTGAATTTGAATCGATATGACCGTTGGGTCGTGCTACTGGAACCCGTAGGTTACCTGGCTCGGCGGACTCATGTCACTGATTATCCTTCTTACTACGTTTCCTTTACAGGCATGATTCTACCAGGCCACGGGCCGAACTAAAGGACTGGATTACGAGAGGGCTACCCGGAGCGTTAAAGTATGTACTCTAGCCATCGAGGAAGCAAAACAAGATGAATCTTGTGGCCTCCTGGGGCAATGACTGGGTGTTCAGTTCGAGCACTCTTCGCATGAAACCAAAGATCCTGGATGCCACATCGATTAGTGCCTTACATTTCTTATGGCGTCCGCAGTTAGTTTGAATCTGACTACCAAAGAAAAATACCGAAGTTTGCCTTCATCCCCTATTTAGACTTAGATGTCACCGAGAGAAAGCAGTGGGGAAAAAACTAATCGCAGCGGAGACTGTTCGGGACGCGCCGATTTTTAGGTGCATTTTAGGGACGTTCAGGGCAAGCAGTGTTTCTGATCCTGAAGCAACTGCTCCCGATCATGCCGAGCATTTCAGAGGCCGATTCTAGATTTGATACATTTTAGTAGTAGGAGATTGAATGTTTTCATGAAATAATTCACCATGTGATATCATCGCTCAACTCACCATAAAGAAACCATGGAAGCACTGTACAGCTGTTTCATCCTTGTTAGGAATCATCAGCAGTGCATATGCACCGCACCCGAACTCGGACGCGAACTCGGACGCGAACCCGGGACGAACGATTCTGAGTCGAACGCCTTAGCCATTACGCTACCGGGCAGGCTCTGAACGGTTTGTTGAACTTCACCACATGATGTTGCACCTATCCGTCACTGATTTGCACGGTTACTGTCCGTTAGCTCACAGCGATCGACCCCTACTGATAGATGACTTCTCTGCAGGTAGCCTAAGTACGACGAACGCTTTGGATATGACATACAGAGCTTGATTACTTGATACATTTTAGTAGTAGGAGATTGAATGTTTACATGAAATAATTCACCATGTGATATCATCGCTCAACTCACCATAAAGAAACCATNCATGACCTAATGAGATCTTACGTGATTCTAAGTCATTCCTAGTCTCCAGGTCATGGTTGTCGATTCCCTCATTCCTCGTATGGTGAATATAGGCTTGCCCATTCCACTGCATTCATGCTTCAAGCATGTCGCAAAGGAAGTAAAATGTAAGGGAACGTTTGTCACATCCACCAGTCATTTTTTCGGTAAACGACAGCTCACTGTCGACCGAATTGTTATCGTACCTGATTTATTGGGACCTTATGTGGTTCTATGCCCGTGCAGTAGGCCCTAGTGGCAATGAGACATGCTGTATTTGGGTGTTAGGCTTGTAATCTTCTGATAATGGAACTCACAGAATGTTGGCAAATGCTCTTTTTGTTCACACTTCTGTAGTCATGCAGTTGAAGAGTTACTTTTGAAAAAAATATTCTTAATTCATGAAATAGTTCGCCAGGTGATATCATCGCTCAACTCGCCGTTAAGTAACCATGGAAGCACTGTACAGCTGTTTCATCCTTGTTAGGAATCAGCAGCATTGCTTATTCACCGTCCCCAAACTGGGACGCGAACCCGGGACGAACGATTTTGAGTCGAACGCCTTAGCCATTATGCTGTACAGTGCTTCCGTGGTTTGTTTATGGTGAGTTGAGCGAGGATTCTAGATTTGTATGTAAAAGTCAGCAGGTGTTCAAACGTGTGTATGTATGTATGGAAACACACAGTATTCGTACTGATAACAACGACAGTATTCTTACGGACATTTTTTATTGACAGACCGATCTCGTTGTGGATATACAAATGGTGAATTTTATCGAAAGTCAGCCAGACATGAAACCATCTTGTGTTTGATAATGTCCTCAGAAATCGCCTCTCATCAGTCCAATGAAACAAACCATCTGACTGCTGCTTTGAGTAAGCTGATCCGTTCTTCTTATAGTACCTTACTTTCTTCTTTCTTTCCAAAATAGCTTGTGGAAGAGATGTAGTATGGATGCAAAGGTAATAACTGTGGAGATAATTATGCATCTGCCGCTCGGCATCTGTTTCTCCGGTTTATAGGTCTGCTTTGCCGTCTAGAATGTCTACAGAGGATTTCAATATATGGTCCTTTGTGAAACAATGCATTGGGAAGGTATGTTTACGGAGTTTATTTTTGTATTGCAATTGGGATTGCTTTCTTTTTGTCCATGCTTCATAATATATGGTGTTATTTAGTTATGGACTCCTGTTTTCCTATTCATATAGTCGCAATAACGCTTCAGATTACCGGAATGTTAAATCCTAAATCTGTTGTTAAACGATAACCAAAAATGTTGACGATGATAGGTGTATAATCATGCATAGACTTAATGATGGGTTTTCTTCACTATTAACACACACACACACATTGGACACGGGTTTTCCGACACCCCAGGTTTTTAGTGCGGCCAGCTGGCCAGCTGATGAAGGCACCTAGCTTTTGCCAGAGCATCTAAGTGATTTTGAGCTAGTCATTGTCAGCATCGGGTTGACGGGCGGTGTTGGACGGCAGTTCAGTGTCACCCGGCTCGTTACCGCACATGACCTAATGAGATCTTACGTGATTCTAAGTCATTCCTAGTCTCCAGGTCATGGTTGTCGATTCCCTCATTCCTCGTATGGTGAATATAGGCTTGCCCATTCCACTGCATTCATGCTTCAAGCATGTCGCAAAGGAAGTAAAATGTAAGGGAACGTTTGTCACATCCACCAGTCATTTTTTCGGTAAACGACAGCTCACTGTCGACCGAATTGTTATCGTACCTGATTTATTGGGACCTTATGTGGTTCTATGCCCGTGCAGTAGGCCCTAGTGGCAATGAGACATGCTGTATTTGGGTGTTAGGCTTGTAATCTTCTGATAATGGAACTCACAGAATGTTGGCAAATGCTCTTTTTGTTCACACTTCTGTAGTCATGCAGTTGAAGAGTTACTTTTGAAAAAAATATTCTTGATTCATGAAATAGTTCGCCAGGTGATATCATCGCTCAACTCGCCGTTAAGTAACCATGGAAGCACTGTACAGCTGTTTCATCCTTGTTAGGAATCAGCAGCATTGCTTATCCACCGTCCCCAAACTGGGACGCGAACCCGGGACGAACGATTTTGAGTCGAACGCCTTAGCCATTATGCTGCCGGGAAGACTCTGAGCGGTTTGTTGAACCCATCCGTCACTGATTTGCACGGCCACGGGCCGCTAGCGCAATCGACCTCTGCTGATAGATGACTTCTCTGCAGGTAGCCTAAGAATGACGAAGGCTTTGGACATGACCTACAGAGCTTTACTACTTGGCGTGCGTCAATAGTAGGAAATTGAATTATTCTTAACTCCAAGGCGTATTGCGACTTCTGACGGCCATATCTGGCATGTATATCTGAAAAGCCGGGTCTCATACGACAATCAGAACAGTAACGCGGTGAATGGCGTGTGATCTGCGTATCGAGACAAGCTCGTTCGTGTTAGGGCTAAAGTATCTTAGAAGTGTAGAACGAGTTGATGGGTTTAAACGGGAGTTTGCTTGTCTCGTTCGTTAGCACACCTAACCTTATGTGGTTTTATGTCACTTCGAGTTTCCGGGTCATAGTTGCCAGTTCCTAACCCTCGTATAGTAGACTGTAGCGGGTATTGAGTCCGCATATTCTGCTGCACTTGTGCTGTGCGGTTTGCTTTAGAATTCACTCTTCTTGTCAATCCTACTTCTCCGTTTTCCTCTCACGCCTCCAGCCTAGTTTTTATTCTTGTTGTAACTAACAGGAAGATCCATCAAGTTCTTTCCAATTTCGGTGTTTCCAAGCCTCCCGGTTTGGACGGTATTCCACCCGTGTTTTTAAAGGAACTGTGCTTCAGATTTAGCCTCCATATTACGCCCTCTTTTTTCAATCAGTGCACTTTCCATTCTTCATGGGAGAACATGGGGACTTCTAATCCGAACAAGCATCACTCCCTCACCCTTATTTCTATAGTTTCGAAAGTTTTTGAAGCCGTTATCTCGAAGCATTTGCGTCCGTTCCTCGAACGCGAGGATTTGCTGAGTGACTCTTAATATGGATTTCGCTCACTTCTTTCCATAGGCGATCTACTAACTGTCACCTTACATTCTTGGTGCACTCGATAAACATGAAGAACCTCATCTGGTTTCGCTGGATATCTCCAATGCCTTTGATTGAGTTTGGGATGAAGATTGCTAATGGAAATTGTCTCTGTTAGGGTTCCATTCGGTTTTTCTATCGTGGACTGTATATTTGCTCAACAAGCCTGCCATCTCCGGCCGATTCTGTGGGGTTTTGTCTCAGCCGCTAACTGTGAATGCTGATGTTTCCCAAAATTCCACTTGCACTCACTCTTTTTCTCATTTATGATCTCTGGTTCTCTCCACTGTTTTGCCGATAATGCTACTCCATTGTCTTCTTTGCTATTCCAGTACTTATCAAGCCTCTAACAACAAACAGGAAAGTATTGTTCTCTGCTCATCACTTGTTTCCTTCCTCAAACTAATCTCTGCCAGGGGTGCTACCAATCGTGCTCATTTCAACTTTTCTAAGACTTGTGTCTTTTCTATTCAGTCAAACGTTTCCATTATTCCCGCCAGTTATATTTTGAATTGACTTTACCCCATTTCACCGATTCATCCGCATTATCGGGCTTGTTCATAAATTCTTTCTTGTCTCCCTCTGTGCCAAGCTTGCCTCTCGTGCCTTGCTCACAGTTGGTTCCTTATTCCGCACCGCACGTTTTTTACATCCGATCATCTTTTATGCAACGCTCAAATCCACCTAACACTCGAATGCTATAGTCATATGTGGAGCGAAGCCGTGTCTACTTTTCTTTCTCTCCTTGACGAGGTTCAACGAAAAGCCTTTCGATTAATCAGTGGCCCCTTCAAATCTCCAGCCGCCTGTTTGTCCTCGACCAATTACTTCACTCTCTTCTGTCACTATTTTGGTTTCTGTTCTTCGAAACTGGCTTCGGCTGTCAACCATCAAATTACCTTTGAAAAACTAAGAAATATTTGACAGCCAGCAGGATTCAAATTTCGGTTTTTGCAGTTACGTATACCATGTGCTCTTCGTTTGATAATGGTTTTTTTTACCTCTCTCTCTGTCTCACATGCACACGGTTGAATTCCATTGTTTTTTTCTCGAAAAGGATCTAACCAAAATCTCAATGCCTGTTGCGTTGAACGAGCCAATCAGTTTTCTTCAGCGGATCGCGGAATATATGGAATATTCAGAACTTCTTCTCAAAGCCGTCAAACATTCTGATCCTATACGAAGGTTGGAAGTGAGTTTGAGTTCCATCCCGATCAAACTTCCTGCTTTTGTCGTACCAAGAGTGAGTTTCAGCTCTGCGGCGCCCATGCAATGCTTCCAGAGAACAGTTGATTTCAACCGTTACACTCGAGATGGAGGATTGAAATTTCACAGAAGTTTGCAGTGGTAGTGGACAAATGTCTCGCGCGGTCTCGCCATAGCCGTGTCCCATGTGCACGTGATATTCTATATTTAGAAACGGGTTGTCAAAATAAAGGGTTTTTTATGCAGATTTATTTGAGGGACGACTGAGTTGGATGCCATTATTTTACTTTGGATGATATAATGTTAATAACACAGCATTGTTGGTTGGTGTAATTCACCATTATTTTACATCTGTTTTATCTCCATTTTCCCCAGTCGTTTACAGAAGCTGAAAGAGAAAGCTGTCGATTCAAGCGATTGGCCGCATACGCGCATAAATTTAACGGCTGATATTCCTGTATTGTTAGTTCCCATTTGGCCAGTCTTATCTGAATGAAGTATCAACAAGTCAGTGCTACAAATAGTGGGCATTGCAGAATCCGTCTGCATTTCGCAATAAATTTCGACTCTGGAATTCAAATGAAATCGCAGACTTCCATTTTCCGAGCGGAGGTCCTAGCTCGCCGAATTACTGGGATGCCAATGTAACATATGCACATCTATGTATCGCCTCCAGAATTTTGTTTGCACGACGGTAGTGTGAATGGATGAAGAATTTGTTTTGGGGATCAAAACTGTGTCCGCCGGTTGTTCTGAGTTAGCCATTGTCAACCTGTGCAACGAAGGCACTATGATCACAAGATGCTAGATTTTAGTCGGCGCCAGACGCGTGAATAAACGAAGATTCCCGAAAACACCCGGTTTTGGGGTCATTGCTACGGATCAAAAATGCGTACCCGGTATCCGTCTGTCAGTTCGTTTACATACTCGGCCTATAAGTTGCCATCAGAATTTTCGTTGTATGACAGCAATAACCACGAAACTTGTTGTGTGATTCCTTATATCTTTGTTTATTCATTTACTTACTGTCGACAGTTCTGATTATGGATCACCTGTCATCGAGATCCCGGCGAAGACTATCAATGGGTAAGAAAAGGGCTAAAAAGGAAACATTGTATGGAGTTCTTCAAGCATATTATCTCTTTCGGCCTCCACTTGAAGGTTACAGGCAGTTTATTACTACTATACACAAAAATGCCAACTACTGAACTTGATTTGAAGCTGCACCTTAATCCTGGAGGAGAGGAGTATATCGGACGATGGCTGTATGCATATACAACCAGGACTATGACTGTTATTCGCACGAACATCTCTGGCTGTCACATGCAAAAGTGACCTTCCACCGTACACAACTGTTTGTTATTCCTCATCCCACCCCTATTTTCTTAGTTTCTTCGGAAACTTCAGTCGACCATGCTAGTGGTACTGTCGCTGGAATAATATTAGGTCCTGCTGTTGTTTGCTCGCGTTTTCCCTCAGGTAGCATCCAAATCACATCGAACCTGCTTAGCTGGTCCTCGGTGTTCCTTCAAACTACCCGCTTTCAGTATGCGAACACTGATGGGTATAGGCAAACAACGGTGTATATCCCGCGCATTGGATACCCTAGCCATCTATGTGTTGTATCCATGGGATTCGCATCATCATCATCGTTCAGCGTTAAACAGCAAGGCAAGCCTCACTGACCGCGCCGTTCTTCCAGAGTACACGTTTATATTAAAAAGATGTGAATATCCAACGAAGAACAGGAGTGGACCTTTACACAGGCGGGAAAAGTAAGATGCTGCCTGCATCCAAACACACGGAACAGTCTAACTGTACAAACGCACGTAGTTTCAAATCATTCTGATTCGATAAGAAAATGACAACACGATCGCCACTGTTCACGGTTCACTGCCATATCCTTCAGTGTCTCCAGCAGCAAGTCGACGGGTCTTTCGGACCCCCAACCAAGAAAGGCGTGAGACACCTACTTTTACCTAACTTTGCTGTTACATTTTCTCATCCCACGTTGCCCCACGTATCTGTTGGCATCCACATGGCTTCTTTTATTCCCCTTAGGAGAAGAAACACAAATATGACGAGGTGTCCGTCTTACCGCAACCACGTGGACCCAACCAGCGTAGTTTACTAAGTTTCATACGCTGAAAACAAGCTTATTTTTCAGAATGGCATCCAATACCAGACTCTTAACCTCATGATATTACTCACCCGGTCACGCCATCAATCCTAGCCACACTACGTGAACATCGGTTGTCGAAAAACCTGCGCAACCGACGAACATGCGTTCCACACGCACTCCACGTTCTCGCAACTGTACAACAGAACTGAACGCACTGCCAGCACAGGTACGCACGCCTTTCAACTTCAGAAACCAGTGAAAGATAGCAGACGACGCCACAATGTGCTCCAGTCCAGTGTAAGCGCACGAAGCTCTGGAATATACGCGATATTTACCTTCCAATCCCGAGCTTCCATCGTTGGGACGCAGCTACGCCAAGGTAGGGTGGAGAACGGTCCGCTACTGGTTATTTCCTCGCAGGTCCAGTATCAAGTTCGGCGCGTGGGCTGTCGTCCAGTTCTGTAACTAGTACTTTGCACTTTGAAGGTGCAAATCACATGCCAAACGAGCAACCCAAATCGACAGTCTTTATGGCCCGTTGTGCATGGTTCCGCTAGGACTCGAAAAGGCACCACGACGTTCGTCTGCGTTAATCTAGGTCGCATAGCTTTCCTCCATTTCCCAGCTTCGACTCCTACATCCCGGAGACCTCCTAATAGTCTATCTTCCATCACCTCGTCCATGACGAAGTTGAACAAGAATGGAGAGATGGGGACACCCTTGTCGAACGCCACTAGTTGTTTCGAATGAACGTGACAGTCACCGTATACCCTAACGCGACCATAGGTATGCCGAGTTCCAATGCTCGCAACCTGGTTACGGACTTTCGTTGACATTTACCCTTCCGGGTGAGAGCATGAGTAGTGCTGGG
>LUCM01008681.1:13708-100683 GCA_008360955.1 Fasciolopsis buskii
CAGAGCAAAACAGTATATTATCCGAGTTCCACTCCTCAGGTAAGAAACCGGTGCATCTCATGCACAGTTTCAGCACATGGTAATTCAAACAGTCGATCTGCATATCATTTATGCGTATGGTGCCATTGGAGCTCCTGAATCTCTATCCTACAGTTCCAGCGCCCGCCGAGCATTTTTACTTTGGATAACCGACATACAGTTGACAAACGTGATAGGATGTATTCGCATCTTTTGGTGCCTTTTTAAGGGGGATCATTAACCGGGAGCTCAATTATTTATTATACTCGGATAAAAAATAATCCTATGGTACGGAAAATTGAAAACTACGGTTTACCCGAGTAACTGACAAATAATGGGCCGATTTTGAAATTGTCAATAAGATAATTAAAATGAGTGAGCAATTGTTTGTCTCTGAATATTGTGTGGATTCCGTTTGTCTTGAATGATTCATCTTGTAGGTCTAAAAATTCAGTACTGAAAATCACTCGACGCAATGATGATGATGTTAGGCTACGATGATACGGTGCAATCAGATCTGATATCATCGGCCATCCAAGGCCGGTAAATCTCCGCTCTGATAAGCAGATGGATCCCCCGGATGAAGTATTGCTATCGGAGCAGGATGATGCGAGTTTTGGTCACTTAGATCAGCAAATAAACATTTGCATTTTTCACCAGTTGATGACTGACTTCGATATTTACCAGTCTGTTTCCTGTCAATAGTCGATGCACGTAACTGTCTCAGACACGCAAAAGTGTTTTTGCTTGTCGAACAGTTTTGGTTCGCTGGTACAATTTGTTGTTCCTTGAAAGAAATAGTAATTTGTAACCGCAGCAATACTGATCATTTCGCTGAATGTAGACAACAATCTACCGCCTTCTTGACTGTCAACACGCTAGACGTCTCGGGGATATAATTATTCTCATATTTCATCTTCCCCCGTCATTTTGGCTGGTTGTTTTTGTTACTATCACATGCCTCCTAGGCTATTGAATGTATCCAAGCGTTGTCGTTTCAAGTTTAGGATAAGAAAGCACTTGAGAAGTTGATTACGTCGCTAAGTCAGTGGAAGTTATTGTCTCGTTTCGTCTGAAATTGTTTGGCAAATCAAAATACCTTGTTTTAGACCCAAAATCCGCAATGAAACCATTGAGTTTAGCGTCGTATTCAGGGAGTTATAAATGCTGAGCCTAGCTCGAAATTGCGGACAAGATGAAACACTATCAAAATACCGTCCCTTCCTGTCCGGTTATATAATCCCGAAGGACCAAAGTTTAAGTAGTTGATTTTCTACGATTGCATAACTGAATTATCCCCTCCGCTAATCGTGTTCTAAGGATTCGCAATTTTGTATGAATGGATCAACTAGTCCCACGGAACAGCGAGAAGCTGCGAGAGAAGTTTTTCTATCGTCTAGTATCATGCCAACACAGTAAATAATGCATGAATACTATTAAAGGTTCAAGTGAGTACGCAAACATTCATATTTACAAACTCAATTCGAAGTGCATAATGCAAACCTCGATTGATTATGTATCCTAGTTCTGTCACTGATTAATCCAAACAGTTGGTCATTAGCATGCTCCGAACTGAGAGGCAAGCCAAACGAGAACAGTTGGAAGTGCAGTTTTCTACTGTTAGAAATAAAGGGATTGCAGTCGCTGAATCGTTAACGAGATTAATTCCTTTCTGAGATTGGGAGCCTTCCCTCAAATCGTTACTTGTTGCGAGTTTCCCTGACACTCTATATATATAATACTATAATACATTTTAGCAATAGGAGATTTATTGTTTTCGCGAAATAATTCACCATGTGATATCATCGCTCAACTCACCATTAAGAAACCATGGAAGCACTGTACAGCTGTTTCATCCATGTTAGGAATCACCAGCAGTGCATATCCACCGCGCCCGAACTGGGACGCGATCCCGGGATGAACGAATTTGAGTCGAAAGCCTTAGCCATTACGTTGATCTTCACCACATTATGTTGCACTTATCCGCCACTGATTTGCACGGTTACTGTCCGCTAGCTCAAAGCGATCGACCCCTACCGATAGATGACTTCTCTGCAGGTAGCCTAAGTACGACGAAGGCTTTGGATATGACCTACAGAGCTTGATTATTTGGTACATGTTAGTAGTAGGACAGTAACCGCGCAAATCAGTGACGGATAGGTGCAACATCATGTGGTGAACGTCAACAAACCGGTCAGAGCCTGCCCGGTAGCGTAATGGCTAAGGCGTTCGACTCAGAATCGTACTATGAATTTATTTATTTGTGCACTAGATGAAATCTCACATGACTTCGCTTACCATTTGGATGCGGAAAGTGGAATAGATAATCGTTTTGGTGCATTCAATGAACCGAGCACATGACTTTCACGTGCGCACTTTGGCTGGCCATTTCGTACACCGGATTGTTTGGTTTATGCCGACCAACCAACCATTCGTCCTATTGGTGGATAGAAGTTTTTTGGGTGGAACAGGAGCTCACTTAAGAAAAGACACGCACGCATGCAAATTCCCCTCCTGAATCGCTATCTGATTTCCAATACTTGTATGTGCCGTGAGTGCAATAGTTCCTAGTTCGGAACAAAGGTGAACTTTTGTTACCGGTTTCTAATTCCAGACTCGTGCAGTGAAGTGAGGCAATGATTTGACTTATTTAAGGCAATTCGGTTAGAAGATATTTGCATCCAAGGATATCTCGTGAGAACTCGTGCGGGAGAACAGGAAAGCGAATTAAGCGTGCGCAACAAGTAGATGAAGCCATGTAGTTTGTGTTATTCGAGCTGGTTCACCAACGCTTCTGCCAAATGAATTCGGATTTCCCAAACACAGTACAGGTTATTTACTAAAGCAAAGACATAATAGAATGCAGGGATGTTCTATAGAACCCGAAGAACTTTATGAAGCATGTATATAAACCATGAACACAAAAACTCTTAAGTACTTATTCATAATACTGTTTTCTTCGTTTTCAGGTCACAAGCTGAACAGAAGCAATATCCCCATCACAACGAGCACGCACCTTGACGCGGTTCAATGGCTTGCATATCACCATAACCCAACGAGTCATAAAAGTTGGCTTATCTTATGCCTAAGATCCAATCGTGCCTGTCAGGTCAATGGATAGAGGACCGTCGATGTTGTAGTCTCGTGGTCCTCCAGAATGAGGTTGTTTTGGCTTGGAAGTTCAATCGAAAAATTGAATGGAAGAATAATTGGTCTAAGCAGATGGGCTTCCATTCAGCCACTTCCCGCTGACTTGCGGAGAGGTTCTCGTTAGAACCAAAGGTTTTGTTTGAGAATCCTAGTAGTTCTGGTGCTTGGTGGATGGGCTCCTTAACAGTCTTTATTGGAAAAGCCCTCAATGAGTAGCACAAACAATGAATTCCATAGCCCACCAGTCGTCACGCAGGATAATCGAGAACGCGTTACCCATTGATAAGCGAGACCCTGCTCCGATTTCAGAAAATGAGTGAAAGCCTCACTGTCTTGTGGGTGACACCTTTGGTAGAAAGGCTCCGACTAGGGTTCCAAAGGAAAAAACCTTTCTGCGCTGGGGGCAACCGCGAAGTACCGATAGCCCGAATGCCTCCGGTATCCTTTCTACATGGAACCTTCCTAATTTCCGTTCTTTCAATCCAGGGGCCACACAAGATGCCTTGAAGAACTGCTGTTCGATGAATTTATCTGATAAGAGCGTTAGTGGAAACGGAAGAAATAATTCGCAAGCCTTTTTTTATCTTATATTTACTTTACTCAGCTGTCTTCACTGTCCGGACATTCACCCAAATAAGGCAACAATCTGCACTAACTGGAACCTTTGGAGCTTGTGACGTAAATGTATGCTGCGTTTTTGAAACGCACAAGCAGGATCCCACTGCTATGGCAATTTTTCCTAGCTAGGATACAAATTCATTCTCTCGCTTCAATTTTGGTGTCAGGTGATCCGGTTTCTAGCGCTCGGGGTTAGGCTGGCAACAGCTTTTGTGTTCATTTCGGTAGTATGGTCCCATACATTTGAATAGCAGTCTATTGAATCAGCGTTGTTTCTTCGTCACACCTGTGTATGTATCCACTAAGTGCAGCCCCCCTGGGGCGAGGACAAATTTTATCTGCACTTATCTGGATTACTCCGCAGTGTGCGTTTAATGGACCTTGTGGTTATTGCTGGTGAGTCTAACGCCCAACTTCGGTACTTAGCGGAGGTACAACAGCACATCGGACGATAATTTTCTGTCCCAGTCGATCGGATCGACTACGGAGATCGCATCATCCAAGTTTCTTTCGGATTACAGACTGTTTCTGGCGAACATCGGTTTGCCATGAAAAGCGAGAGCGGCGCTATCCTTCGCATTCATAAAGTTTGGCCTAGATTGGTCACATTGCCATCGATCTCCTGTGACATGGATCAATCGAGGACTGCCGATCATTCTGGTCTACATTCGTGGACTCAGGTCATGCTTTGGTTCAAGCTCGCTTTTGCTTGTGTCTAGTCTATGGTCAAATCAGCACAGCTGATTATAATTGCTGGTTTCAGTTGGAGCCCTCGATTCGGTTTTTGTTTCAGCAAAATGTCCGGAATTTGAGCTAATCCTGAGATCAGACGAAAGAAGCACTGTACTCAGCGGCAACTGCCAAGCAGAACTCCAGGCTATGTGAACGTCGGGAATGACGTGTATTCTCAACCTCGGTTACTCTGTTAGATGCTCGTAGATCCATCCCCTAGGATGCAACATACAGTGAGATGCGCAGATCCCTGAGACATCAACTGACCAGGATTTTGAGAGGTGACCGGGAGCAGTGGTGGGTAGGAAAGTATAGGGAACTGGAAAAGGCTGAAACAACAGTCGAACTTTTACTAGCTAACTAGGAATACTGGTCCAAGGAAGCCAAGCGTGAGCTAGGTGATTGAGGAATCCGACGACACGCTGAACCCACCTCAGGACCATCGACTGTAGCTTAAAACAGAATGCTTCAGAGGCCGCTTGGTTGGTCCATTGCCACAGCGTGCCTTCTACTTATGTTTTCATGAAATGATTCACCATGTGATATCATCGCTCAAATCACCATTGAGAAAACATGGAAGCACTGTACAGCTGTTTCATCCTTGTTAGGAATCATCAGCAGTGCATATCCACCGCGCTCGAACTGGGACGCGAACCCGGGACGAATGAATTTGAGTTGAACGCCTTAACCATTACGCTACCAGGCAGGCTCTGGTGGTGAACCAATGGAGGTGGATACCAGTCTTTGATTGGAAATGGGAATTATCATGGAGGCCGATTTTCTGAGAAGGCATTAGAAAATCCAACCAGCTGGATTGTCGCTGTTCTTCTTCAAGGATGGTGGCAGGGTGGCAGCATCAGAGTTAACGAAACTCCTGAAATCAATCTTGAAAGGGAAAGAGGTTCCTAAGGACTAATGTGAACTGGTGATTGCGCCGTTTTTCAAAAAGTGTAATAGATCCTCATGTGAAAACCACAGAGGAATTAATTTCCTAAGTTTCACGTCCTAGCTGCTCGCGAATAGTATCCCCCACCGATTATCTGGTATTCGCAAAACGTGTATGCTTGCGAACCAAGCCGATTGGTTGGGGTTGTATTGACCAGATTTTTACATTTCAGCAGACCTTAGAACATAATCCTGTATTCCTTTAACCCTTGACTTCTGTCTTTCTTAATTTAAAAGCGGCGTTTGGCTCAATCGATCGCGCAGTTCTTTTGCACTGTCTCATATTGAAGGGTATTTCCCACAAAAATTATTTTCACTCATCTAATCTATATATGCGGACGATCGAAGCCGAGATCGTGCTCACGACGTCTTTTTCGTACAAGTTCACCACCAGAAGTGGCGTTCGTCAGAGTTGCCCACTTTAGCTTTTCTTTTTATCTTTGTCATTAGGGTGGTTGTGGAGATAGGCCTATCTTCATGTGAGAATAGTGACGCTGATATTTGTTTAAGCACGAATACGTCTGATTTGGAATATACGGACCATGTTTTGCTACTGAGTGAGGACCCAAGTACGTTACAAGTTTTCCTCGATTGCTTGAACAATTGTACATACATGTTTTGGATGCGTTTTGCGCATTCGAAGTGTAAATTCCATTGCAGAACCGAAATGAGTCAAAGTCGAACCTTGTTCTCGCAGGGGAGCGACTGGATGATGTGGATAGATTTAGTTCCTTGGGTAGTTGTATTCCACTTGTTGGGCGTATACTAGAAGAGATGTTTTCACGCATACGAAAGATTCGACTGACATTTACTATTTCAAGTCATCTGTGGGGTGGGCGTGACATCCGGTTATCGGTCATCAGCAGAGTATACACGGTAGCAGTGAGGCCGATATTGCTCGGCGACTCTGAAGCATTGTCGTCCAGAGATGATGTGCGAAGACTTTTTACGTTTGAACACTAATGTCTTTGGGGCAATCGTAGAATAAAGTGCAAGAATTTTGTAACTCATAATTTAGGCGTATTGTACTGGGACCTAGAATTCATTGCTTCTAACAAACACCGAATCAGAATAGGTTGAGATGGTTGGGATGTGTTTTGCGCATGCTCACAAAACGGCTGCTTTGTTTTATGATGTTCCCCAGGTAACTGTTTCATGATGGGTCTAGGTGACTAGCCGATGTCATGGGTAGAAAGTATGAAAGCTTTAACTAACTGAATGGTTTTTGTAGGTGCAGTTAGATTACCGAGTTGGGGTTTACGAAATCATCTCAAGCAATGATTAGAGACAACAGGTGAAATGGTTCGGTGTCACAGTCACTGGCATTCTTGTATTCAAAACCTTTCTTATTTTGCATGGTTCTTAAACTTTCTGTCTTGTGATCGATTTCCAGTAAGTCTCGCTGTTTTTCTGTTTGATCAGATGTTTCTGTCAGGTAACAACCAGTACCGGAGTAATCTGATGCAAGGCTAATCACGGTACAAAGACAGGCTGAACCAGTAGTGTTGAAATGCCTCACTTACTACATGAATTTCCTCCTTCCATTTCATTTGTGAATCTTGGTTTCAGGTCGCTGTTGCTTCAGAGGATTATAGCCACTTAGTTGTTCTGCCGCGTTCAGCACCTGGACTCCAGTTGAGAACAAAACCGAAAGTGAATTTCGTTTGAATCAAACATGAGCTAATAGGTTTTTGTATGAAAACGACTACCGTAATAATCCATGAGGTCAGTAATTGTGCAACTGTCCCTTGCGAACAGTTCGGAGTCATCAGTCGGAGTCTGTTGTCAAAAAGGTCCAGATTGGTCAGTAGTAGACCTCAGGGAGAATGACTGGAAGTCAAATAAGACCATTTTGGTTGGTGCTCAGTGGTTTTCGTACCACTAAGTGACTGTTGGAGCGATAAATTTCGTTTCACGTTAAACGATTAGATGCGCTGTAGGTCCAGATTATCTCCAAAACAGAGGTACCGGCCCAGAGTGACACAGGAAGATCCATCTATAACCCCTTTTAGCTCACCGCCCCCACGACAAGAGGAAAACTGGATCACTAGGTACAGGAAAATCCACTTGCAAGTCGTATGAGCATCTGATAAAAATCCCAATTGGAGGGAACTCACTCATCTCCAAGGAAGGCATCTATGTCATTACTCATCTGATCTAACGCAGTCTCATTGTGATCAGGAATATCCATTCCGTATCATCCCATGATTAATTTCGTTAAGTGTCGTTTCAAAGTGAAAAGTTATCAATGGTAATTGAGTAACTGCAAGCCTAGATTGAGACGGAAACGTCACAAGTGACATAATTCGAACGGCGCTCACCTCAAATGGGGAAATGGTAGTAACTAGCCCAAATACTAATTGACCATTGCCGCTAGTTTCTTGTACGTTACTTGAGTCATGGAGACATCCAAATTGAGACGGGTGTCGTCGCAGTCGGGCTGTTGTTGCGTAGAAGCAAAATCAACTTCACTGTTTCATTCTGAAATTCACTCGACATTTTCTCAGTTCAAAATTACTTTTTTGCGGTCAATCCTGCTATATATTTGTTTACTGAATAGCTGCGGCGGGATTAATGGTAAAAAGATTAGAAACTCGAGAGAACAGAAAAATGAACTCTATTTATGACCATACCTGTTAGCTATTTCGGACTTCTTTTTTGCGTCATCGAATACCATCATGATTCACTGCTTCTTTGTGGGACTAGTGCTACCCAGCTGCTCGAACCGAACCAGACAATGGTCGCGCAGGATCTCAGTCACAGTCTTTGATCAGAACACTTGATCTGCGAGGCAGAAGATTGGAACAATAAGAGTTGGGCGTGGATGACTGGACTTCAATCTTCGTAGTATGTTTCGCATACAGATGTATGGACGAAATTTCCCCGAAAGCAGGCTACCCATTTCGCTGCTTGTGGCGAATGTATACCATCTATCCTTAGGCGAAATGTACTAAAGAGAAAGATACTTCCGGGCCTTGTGCCTCTTTCTGAGAGTGAGCCTTGTTTGGCCGACGGAGATCCTTCGACGAATCATCATGTGATTCGTAAATGGGCTTGTCAACTATCCAAGCTTCTCACGATTCAAATGAAATTGGTATTTCAGTTTATACGCCTCTTGGTCGTCTGACCTCCGTAGCTCAGCGGACCCAGGGGATCCAGCAGAACGGGTAACCAAGATATTTAGTCTGTAATCTACTGTGAGTGCATAATTGTGGGTCACGTGCGCGTCACAGTGCCGTCAAAGGACAATTGTGGTTTTAGTGACTTTGAGTAACTATATTTTCTACCTCAGTCTGACAGTCCCAAAATCATTATGATTGTTCAGCATGACATTTGGATCGCGAACGTTTCATCGTCGGTTGAGGTGATATCTGCATTTATTCGAATGTACATTGATCCGGTCTTAGAATTTATCTCAATCTCCAGAAACGTCTCTATGGTATGCACAGGAACTGCTCTCCTCCGAACAACTTTTTAAGGGGTCCTCATCTGCAGTTCACAAAATGAAGTGAAAACTCGTGAGCTGAAAGCCCGTATTTTTGCTCAACAGCTTGCAGCGCTTACGCACTCGGAGTCAAGATCTGTTCTTGAAACCAGCTCGTAACAACTAGATCTTGAGAAGTTATCGTAGCTCGGAATTTAGTGTGGGAACGTTAATGATTTTTTGACGTTCTCTTGGAAATTAGGCACAGATACACCTTTGAGTTGGTTACGTTGCTAGATTCTCGGTTGATTCCGATTTCAGAAATTCGGATCATTGTGGTATTATATGAAGTGAACGCTTACCAAAATGCAAATTGGTATGTCCTTAATACTGCCCCGGCCTATCCACAGTCGCTTATTTCGTGACCATCATCATACTTTGATCGCAAGTGATCGCCCGTATCACTGGACGATTCGTCTATGGGCAACCTGAGGCCCAGTAGCAGACATTTGGGTCCGCGGTATCAATATTGAAATAGTGCAGACAATTCTACCCATTTCCTATATTATAAGTAGCATCTCTAACACACTGAAGGCAAATATCTTCTCGGATTTTATCACCTCGCTAGTTGACTGGGTCGAAAGTTCGCTGTTCAACACCTGCACCATCGCGTCGGTGAAGGTTGGAGCAACGTGATAACGAAATTTAGAACCGCACAATTACAACGGTGGGACACATGGTTGAGACAATTTAGCCACGCTGTAGAACATTCTGACTGTTAGTACTGCGTAGAGGAAGGCTCCAGAGATAATCTAGTTTTGTATTATCGAGTAGTCATTTTTATCCCTAGGGTAGTGCTAGGGGGATGCCATCGAGGAGCCTTTACTCTTCGCAGTCTGCCTACTTACGAGTAGTATTTGATAACAACTAATGCTAAATAATTCAGTATATCACCACCGCGAAAGCTACTGAGGGATGGAGCTCTTGACAGTTTACATATCCGAGGGTCCATACATTTGACGCATAGCTCATTGATAATAAGTGGAAATTACAGAGTGGTTTGTTAGCTTTACTCTCCACCATACAGTAATTCGTCTTTGATTAATAAAATAATTCCGATTTGTTCACCTTTTCCCCTTTTGTTAAGGTCAGTTAACGGTAATTAATTGTTTTGGCGCTTTCTTGCGTACGAGAAGTCAAATAACCCGTCATCAACAGATATTTACTAGCGTCTGATTTCGAATTCCTTCCCATTGCTAACTCTCTAATCAAGTTAAGTTGATAAACTCTGCTGCATTTGTACAATGAAAGTCCGATTCGTTCTGACCACTTCCAGATGAGGTAAGAATAAACCCAACTCTACAGTTTCATCAGGAGGATTGAGAGGATCTGGCACTGTATTCTAGATCGGGAGTGGATTTTCTTTGCAACACTCAATTTCTTTTACTTGTATTTGAATCGTGCGCCGTTGAACCTCTGATTTTTTGTCTACATAGCCTTATTCATCATCATCTGTTCGAATTTTGGCTGATTCATTCGGTCGTCATTCAAGGTGAAGTAAACAGCCAGGTTCCGTGGACAGCCGCCGCTCATCCAGAACTATATGCAGTGCTGAGTTCCGCGACTCATTTTCCGCGTTCTGCCCTAAAGGCAGTGTGGATATTAATTCGGCATATCCATTACCTGGTCAGAAATTAACAAGGTTGAGGTGGCGTCGCACTGATTGCGTCAATCTATAAGATGAGCAAGAAAGCCGCATAAGGAAGTCTGTGAATGGCAATGAAAAAAATAGCCAGTCGAATAACAGATCACAGAAAATCATTATTAAAGGTTTGATTTCGACTAATTTACAAATATTTTGTGTCAGCTCAACTCGGTTGTTCATTCTAGAGCTAGCAGGAGCAGGTAGATGAGACTGTCGAATGACAAGTCGAAGCAAAACCAGATGATGCATCTCTTCTTTCCTCGCATTCCAAAAACGAGCAGTATTTTCTGACTTCACTTAACTGGCGTTCTGGTACAATCGTATCTGTGAGTTTATAGATGAACGCTCGTCAATTTGCGCTGGGTTTATTTCCATATCAGTTCACACTTGTTAACACAAATGTGTTCATGTGGCTTTGCCTTATGCCCAACTCATATCAGATTGTTAAAGCACAGTGTACTCATCAGAATAATTTGGATCTGCAGAACCACTTTGTTTCTAATGCAATTGTTTTAGTTATTCACGGACGCCGGATTCAGTACGTTAGAATTCAAGCCTATATGTCTTGCAGTGCCGTATAAAAAATGTCGGTGCATGATCCATCCACACAACACTATCAGTGACTATCGCAAGAGGTGGCAAACGATGGGGTTATGGAATCACAAACTGAAACATTTTATCAATGTGGAACAAAGTAAGTCAAGTTGTTATGGAATTCAAACTAACTGAAAATAGGTTGTGTGATGAACACGTGTAGCGACATCCAAGGTTCTGCGCAAATTGTTGTTAAATGTATTTTTTGAATAACAAAAATTCGATATTCCGTATGATCCATTTTAGTAAATCTGTTGTGACGTTTAGGACAAAATAGGAAGCAAGCATTTTTACATTAAAAAATGACCATTATGGGGACATAAATGTGATGTTTACAAATGCTTACACTCAGTGAAATTTATTTGAGTGACTTTATTTATTTCTCACATTGTTCTACTCGATGATTATTGGCGTGATTCCATCATTGATTTAACGGACATGGTTTGAGGAGGGAGGGAATTATCAAAATTTTCAGCTAATAACTCTTTCCTGCATCATGGTACTCTGTGTACTTTTCAATCACTCCTACTTTTCCCATTTACGTCAGCGACCACCTCAGTTATTTATCTGTTTGTTTGATTATTTATGCAAATATTATGGCCGTATACATCCTATGATAACAAATTCATAGTCTGTACAGTCTATATTTAATCATTCAAGACACTGTGAACTTTGAAGAGCATAAAAGTCTTGCTCTGGATTCCTTCGAGTTTCTTGAATACTTCTTCACCCTGTTTTGTTCAGCTTTTACTGAAGGCTGTTGTGTACTTTGCAAAATTCTATCCACAGCTGAGTCTGTCGTGTAATTTGGGCTCTCCCTATTTTTCGCCCTTTGTTAGCCGTCTATTACTGATTGCCTGTCAAAACTACAGTGCCCATCTTTTTCATTTCCAAAGCTCACGCAGTTTCATGTTGTCCAATGTTATTTCTGTCCTTATTCGACATTACGTTTTACCCATCTACTATATTGTTTTCTCGTAATATTCTTTTAACTGTGAAATGAAATTTGCCGTTTATTGCAACTCGGTATCTTTTTGATTACTCTTGTTTTTCCATCCCGTTTGACGAACAGGGTAACATCAGACGTGCAGCACATAGTACTGTCTATGGGAAATTTCTATCAATGATCCTCGAAGATCCTTTCTCCTTCTAGGAGATACAAACGTCTATCCAACTTCAGAACCCAATGATTTTTCCCTCATGATCTCTACTGGGAAATATGCGGTGCCTTACCTCGGTCGCGTACTGGTGAACAATGATCTGGTCCCCTCGATGCTGTTTACCAACCTTTTCCGAATCACACTGTATTACTGTCACATAAAGAGCAGTAGATAAAATGTAATGTTTTGGTTGCAAAGACCGATTAATATAATGTAGCATATTAAACAGTAAGATTTAGATGAAGGTTTTGAAAGTTCATCAGGCCAAAGAGTCTGATTAATATTGAACTAAATGGGTTGCACTTTATTACACTACTTTTGCCTAGACTTGTGTGTAAACAAATGTGCGCAATATAAACACACGATCGAACTTGACCTTACGTTGAAATAATGAAGTGCCAATCGTCAAACCGCTTTTGTCTGATAAAATTGGCCAAGAAATGCTGCCGGGACATGTCTGTGAATAGCGAAGACTGGATAAGGATAAACAATAGTGCAATCTCCGTCGATATCGATGCAGAATTTTTTGAAATGGAGTGCAAGGTTTTAAGGCTTTACAGTTAGGCAAGTCACCGTTTATGAGATTCGTGGTTTAAGAACGGATGCTTTCTCTCGCTGCTTCTCATGATGTATTCAGTTAAGAGTTTATTCAGGGGTGTGCCATATCTTTGCTTGATAACTGACAGTTCAGCGAGAGAGATTTTGAACAATTTTTGCAGCACTAGCAAAAATGACGAGGGAAGAAAACAAGGACAAGAAAAAAATAGAAAACCAATTTACCTGTCGTCTTATGTGAAAGACAGCCCTCAAAACTTCTTCACATAAATCTAGGTAGGATATTCCTACCCATGATTGGTAATTCAATCCTATTGTTTCTGCTTGTATCGTGAATTGAACGAAGGTGGCATACTCCGCTTTTTAGCTCAATTCTATTGTAGGCAAAAAAAACTATTAAATAGACAAGCCGACCAGAAGTAAAAGTGAAAAAGCAGGTCACGACCACACTGTAGCAGCTGTTCGACAGAAAAGCAAAAGTTTTGTAGGAATGTCTAAGCGAACGTCACAGTGAAACTCAGCGCTCGAGGTCCTCTAACTCAAATCTTCATGCGACCGACGGCTAATTCAACGTTCCACAGTCTTCCAATGTTTTCGATAACATTCTGGAATTAATTTGGATTTTTTGTGAGTGACAAGTATTAGACAGTCATTATTAAGCACGATTTGTTCAACTGATCTAATGAGATCCCAGGCAACACATTTGGTTGAATTTTTACAATCATAAATCTTGCGCCAATGTGCTCTGGTTTTGTTTGCCACTTTACAGACCGTCTACTGAACGGAGAAAAAGCAAACTAGAGGCAGTAAACTATGAATTGTAAAGTAATGAACTGAGCATCCATGAGAACAAGCAATACGAGATGATAAAAATATATGCAACCATCCAACCGCAATCGCATGTGGGCAGATGCATTTCGTATATGCAAATAAGAACCATAAGAATTTTGGTAACTGGTGGCACCCCAGACCATGTGCACTGTCGAAGTGAAAAAAAAGGAAATGCGGGATTCCATAATTAGAATGCAACTAGACTGCTTCACTCTACTCGTTGAGGAAACAGAAGTTGATTGGCAAGCCCATTTCTAGTGAGCAATAACCATCCTATTACACGAATTGTAGACGATAGGATCAATTAGACAGGAGCAGGACGAGAAAAGGATTAGCAATAGCAACGTTCGTGATCTAGGAATGACTCCAAATCGGATCGGTGCGTGTGTCAATTATCATTCTGTTCGCTGTATAGTTTGTAGTGGAGTCAGAGAAGCTGTAGAGTAACCACCAATTATGTCTGAACAAAACGTTTTGTCGTCTTGAACAATGTGATCAAAAAAATAAAGGTCGATCTCATATTTTTTATACGGAAACAATGAAACTCGGATATGGCAATACTTTTGCCAATTCCAATTATGGTCAAACAATACACTTTGCATTTGTAACAATGTGGCATTAGGTATGGAAGCTGTCCGTTTCAAAATAATACAGTGACCTTTTTTGAATGTCACTGCTCATAAAATACTAGTTCTATCGGCAGTCAAAAATGAACCAGCTAGGGGTAGCAACATGCAGTTTAACTTTCAGGAAAATTTATGGTCATTCAATAGGGATTGGCAGAATTCGAAATCTGTTTTATCTACTTTTACGCACAGTTTCCTCGTTGTACGAATGCTCTCTGTTAATTTCGCCCGCCAGTTCTTATATGGTAAATGCTAGTAACTTTTGGCATGTCGCACTTCCTAGTAGTGCGCATTGTGTAATCACCTTCTGGGAAACATCCTCACCAGAATTTGTCATGGTGTTGCCAGTCTGGAATGTAATTACAGTTGAATAGCCATGTCCACTGCTATGCGTTTTTACCTGCTCCCTGTTTCAGACGTTGTTGTGGATTTGTGTGCGGAAAGGTAGTTTTCATGGAAGAGTTCTCAGGCGTGCAAACTTCAAAATATTACTGGTTTACTGTATTATCTAAAAGATTAGACTTCAGAAACCAAGGTTCTTGCACCTTTCCTGTTCACCGTGTGGTCAGTATACAGCGCAGCAGAGTTTAGAACGAGTACTAGTGCAGCACGAGCTTTGCCGTGATCACTCAACTCTAATCGATTTGATTCTCATCTGTTATCGGGTTTCAACAATCACGCGATATGAGGATGCTAATTGCGAGTTACTTGAATGGGATCGCCATAAAGTTGAAACAGTATTTTTATCCTCGAGGGCCCAAAATCTTGGAATATCATTGTCAAATCATCAAGTATTGTTGGTCACCGAGGTTAATAACCAACCACATTAACCATCTTGTGGACTGATTCAAACATAGGTGGGGCTTGGAACTAACTTTACGTCACTTAGCTAACTTCGTAGAGGAAATTACCAGAACTGCGTTCGTTCAACCCTCATACTCATTTTTGGAACGAATGATATTAATCTGTTCCTAACTTGTTTGTAGACAAAGGTAGTTGCGGAAACTGTATTTATACTGGGCATTATGTCCAACCGATGTCATAGTTAAGTGTGGCGGTCATGTGACATAATCCACCGCAAGATTCCAGTAGAATTGATACAATATGCGTCAGTAGGCCAGTTTTAGTAACGGGAAGCGGGAAGCATGGACATGAAATCACTGGTATAAAATGATTTTGGGCCTCGATTGGCCAAGGATAGATCTCAGACGGGTAGCTAGGAAGTCCTACCTACCACTAAACGTTAACTTCTGCCTTAATTTTGCTATTTCAGTTATATTTTCAGTCATGTTTAAGTAGTTCGAGTTTCTTCGACGACTCTTAATATGGACACGTTCGCAGCTCCAGAAAATGTTTTCAAAGCATCGTGATTCGAGGGTTTCAAAAGTGAACACAGTTTTTTATTGGATTCGTGTATAATCCAAACGGCTTTGATAGGAGCGCTTTTATTCCACTTTTGTGTTCAAAAGAGGAGTGAGTTGACGCAGGTCTAATCTGATTTTGAATCTCAAAGTCAGAAATCTAATGGAGACCCGCGTATCTAAAGCTTCCAGTACCATCCCGATGCCTAATAGACTTTATAAAGTAGCACAAAACCAAGAAGATGAGAAAAGCTTGTTGATCTGTTCCCTGTACGCATTACGCAACAGGTTTATTGGTCAACGAAAAACTGTTCCTGTGTACCGATGGGAATAAAGTTCGCTAACTCCTGTCCGATTTCAACAAAACCCAGTGGTTGAAGTTAGTTAGTACGTGATTATTTTATTTCGCTGCCTGCATGTAACGTTTCAGTTATTATCTGCAATCAGTTCACAAAGGTATGTTCCTGAACAACGACGCAAATTCCTACCGTCATGTGTTTCGAACATTGTAAAGACCTAGGTAGTCATAAAAGAGATTGATGTTCTTGTGATGATTCTCATCCAGCGGGATATGCGTTACCGTGGCAAGTTAAATTAGCAATTCTTACGGATAACCCAACTTTCCTTCTGAAGGTTTTTTAATCATCTAATCTGTTTAAAAGGCGAGTAATATCCGTTGTGTTCGCACTGTGAATCCATTTTCTCAGGATTCTGCTGACCTTGACTACATCGGCAATGAAGCCAATGGATATTCTTGTATTTCATTAGCCCGCCAATTGCGCTTTCTTTCAAGCTGATCACTCTAGACCATTGACTCTAACTTTATTGTTAATAGTTGTGATTGACATTCTTGCAAAATTGCACAAGCAAACATGTGGCGAAGTGAATTCCAAAGATTCCATCCACGCAGATCCGAGATTGCACTGGTTCTGATATTCAGGAGGTAGGACAGAATAAACCCACTGGTGTAAGCCGACTCATCTTCACCTAAAGGTGGGCGTATTATGACCAAGTCGTGATATAAAGGGCGATAACTGCATGCGGACATTTGTAAAAGATCCACCGGAATCTGAAGGAGGGGCGAGGAATTTATTCTGCCGATGAGTATATCAACGGGAGTGCGTACTTGCAACATTCGTTGAGCAGCCCAGAGAAGAACTGAAATCGCTTTCCGTAGAAATTTTTTTACATAAGCAAACTTTGGGAACGTGGGCGGCATCTTGGTAGATTATATACTCAAAATAGGATGTATCTGGGTGGGTGAACAAAATTTCGTCAGATGAGCACGACTTATTTCGTGATTGGTGCTCACCATGATGTATGTGTTCGCGCTAATCACTTGCACAAACGTCGTTAAATATACATATATATATATATATATCATGATAGGTTTGACGAAATTCATGAAACCCACCGAAGAATTTGAGATATTCAGAGTGCATTGTGTTAGGGGATACTAATTCAGAATGGATAGGAGGGTTGTGTGCTGCGGCAATATCTGGCTTCTTGATGATTACGTTTGGAAGTGGCTGGCGCTGAACTAATCCCGTTCCCAGTGCTTCCAAGATTGAAACAGCCAAACGGGTAAAGGGGTATTCCGTAGGATATCGCAAAGAATGGGCAGCGAACTCAGACCGCGGCGAATATGGAACACATCTTCGTTGATTTCAAATCTGAACATCACTGTGCTTGGTTAATCAAAAAATTTTCCTCATTTAGGTACTGAAATCCTGTGAGAAATACCATGAAAGTCATTCCTGCGATGTTTAACTGTTTGCCGTTGGGATTTCACCTTTCACGCACAAACCTCGGGTCATGCGGTCGACTTTACATTCGGGAACCACCAGATTCACATTACGCTTTGATTAGATTGCATCAGTAGCACGTATGCCTCCATCACGTCTGCGGTATGAATATGAACTTTCCACATGAACTGCGTGTGTTTCCGCTATGCCACCGGCTATTCCCTGGGTTATTCACGGTCACTGAGTTAAATCTGTCCATATATCATCCTCAGTGACAGCCTGGAATACCAGACAACTTTGAATGGTTCCACGGCACATGTTTCACTGACTACAATTGAATGCTTCCCACCAAATTATATTTCCACGGCATGGGTGCATATCGCCGTTACCCTGATTTGCATCTGATGTTCACATATACCCCATAATTGCTGTTGGAGACTCCTAGCTGTCATTTCAGGCGACATCTGATAGAACTCAACATGGTAATCATAATTAGCCTGGACGGGGGGCTGATGGCATAGTGGCAGCGCAAGGGGAAAGTTCGTATTCCTACTCTGGGTGTAATGGAGGATATGTAGCCCTGATGCATTCTAATCAGAGCGTAACTCGAGTCTGGTGTTTCCCGGATGTGAGATCGACTGAATGATTTGAGATTTGTGCCTGAAAGGTGGAGTGCGAAAGGCAAGCAGTCAAAATTAGAGGCATCACTCAGCGACCTGGAGATGACCACGTTTCATTTCGCAGGATAACTTCCCAATATATTCAAACAATTAATAAATCACTGAAAGTTAGCCTTAAGAAATTTGCCTGGAATTCTCTGCCGCAGCGTTGCGCATGTTGTTTGTTTTCGTGCTAAAATACCATTTAGTTTCCGCCAGTTGGAACATAACGTTTAAGCTGCTCTGCTTTCGGACGGTTAAATTCTCGGCTCGCCGGACACTTTTTGATGTCCATATGGCAGTATGTTTACCACATAACAACCTGAACTCCATTTTCAATAGGCGTGTCGTTTACGTGAATATTGCTTTCTGAATATTGAGAAGGCGTTAGAACTTTTGGCTTGTTCCTCCCTTTAGTTTGCACGTGGGAATAATATGCATCTGTCGTGGGTTGCGAAAATCAATCTTACTCACAACCAGCGAGTAATTGGAAACCAAAAGATTTCAATATTTTGAACTGATCTGAGTGTGAAATGTTTTCATCCTCTTCCAGATTCGAACTTAAACATGGATGACAGCCACTCTATATTAACATATATGATACGCCAGCTGACGTACGAGGCCAGTTCGTAGAGTCTTCGGACATTATATTTTCGGGTATTTGACTACTCACTCAAATTAGGCATAAAAACAATGTCATCCGTCGCAGAAGGTTTTTGCGGAATTCGACTGAGAGCACGATATTTTATGAATCCCCCTAACATCTATCATTTAGAATTTTCAGTCACTGGAGGTACTTGAGATTAGACGACATCCATGCATAGATTGGTATCTCGCCGGGTACGAGTTTCCAAATTTACATCAAGTAAAAATGTTTCCCAGATTCCTCAAACCAAATTTCCTACTTACAATATCTTGCTTACCCGAATATGGTCTATTGTGCTTGGTCTGTCACATTTTTATGGGGTTTACCTCTCGGTCCAAGAAGACATTTGGAGAGTTCGGTGCCGGGTATTCCACTGGAAGTTATTGAACAGTGTTTTATATTTCACACTGATATTCTGATTGGGACTGATTAGACGAGAGATTTGTCCTTTCAATACAAGGTCAGCCGAAGAACGCAAGTCTGGTTGATTTCAAACAAGATATGATTTGGTCATAAACATACGGCGATCAGTGTCAGTAAGGAGAAATTTGAGCAATGAAGTTATAAAACATGACGAACTACAGCGACCATTTCATCTTGGGTTTAAACTGTCGAATACGATGGCCCGATATTTGCTAGTTTAGAGAATTGTCGATTGTTCTAAAGACATGGATGAACTGTTTCAGCATTTCGAGCGTACTGCAAAACGGGTCATTAGGAATTTGGAGGGAATTTCGATCGTCGTAACTCTGTGCGCACCTTAAGACAGGAAAAGCAAGAATGGATTCTTATGGCGCCTATGTAAACATCTTAATCACTCTTGTTACGAATAAAATCCTGATGTTGGTGAATAAAGCCTCGCCGAGTTAATTACCCCCCTAATTGAAACGTTCGATTGTACTCACTACCCCAATACAATTCTGGCATTACAGCTGTTGCTAAGTTTATATATACACCCATCACAATTAGCCAAAAACTAAGCTACGAATTATCACACAAAAAGAATACAAGTTAAATTTTGATTGGACTAAATGGACAAAAGCGACCGACTAGTTTTCTGTTGAAACTGAATGCACTGTAAGTCATAGTCCGCTATTTTGTCCTTCTTCACGGTGTCCAGAGCCGGTTTTCACTATGTTCCCGATTATGAAAGCTCAGCGTCATTGCCTTTTTCGGTGAATCAAATTCTGCTATTATCTATTTTATTCTACATTAGATATTGATAACCGTTTTATTTGATTGCTTATGCGTGCAACACCGATGGTACCATTATCTCTCGCTATGTACAAATATTTTCGTTTTGTGGTTATTGAATCCGCCATTAAAAATAAATCTCTGTGTTTGGCAAATCTTGTTTCCGATATTTTTTGTTCTTCTCTGGCCATTTTTCCGAATGGTAAGAATTTAATGAATGGTATGACGTGGTAACCCTAAGCAACTTCAGGATTATAGTCTCAGGTTTAGAGTTTTTCCGTTTTTCGTAAAAGTATTATTTATTTTGTACCATTTTAACGAGGTTGTTTGACTGAATTCAAGTGACTGATTCTGTCAAAAGCAATAGGATGTAGGCCGTCATACCAATTCTGCTTTTTTAAATGTTTAAACTGGCCAAAATGCTCTGTGAGCTTTGGATTTTAGTGTTTAGTTTGTCCGTTTCTTATTTTCGATTTGGGCGCATTTGGATTGCACCGGAGTAGCGTTGCTCTTCCATCTATCTCAGAGTGCCCATCCACATTTGTCGTTCACTAATTGAACTGCTAAGGTGCAATTTTTTACGATGGAAATATCCCGCAGTAAATTTTGAGAACATTGTTCATTGCAAGTAATTTTCAATATCGATATATTTTGTTGCTTGGATTAACGGTTTTCGAGGTCTCGTGACCGCAGAGCTTGGCCTTTAGATGGCAAACGCTTTATTATCAGCCGAGATGACTTCGTCATCTCAGAGGCGAAGCATCCTACCTTCGATTGTAAACCACACATCCTGTGTCAGACATTCATAGGCCCGGGTGAAACAAAGCAGACTGCAAATTTATGGTACGTGCTCAGATTGCAAGTACCCATCTGCGTCTATCTAAGTATGAGAAGATAATAGAAAAGAGGAATACACTTGCTTGAGCAAGTAGCCGACGGCGAAACCCTAACGCAAACCGAATCGAACAGGGTTAGATCTTTCAGAATACCGAAGAACAACTTTACACTAGAAAATTCGACAGCTCACAAAGAAATGGAAATTTAGCATGGATCATAAACCTGTCATCAGGAACTCTGTCACGAAAACAAAAGAACATCCACAGAAGTGGATTACGGCCAATGCCCTGATGATACCAGGTCTCCAGATTAAGGAACGTTGGTGATTTAAATTCGACGCTCAGAGAAAGCAGAACAATGGGAATTTAACTTGCTGTTCGAAATACTAAGTTCGAAGTGAGCAACTTACAATCTTGACTAGGGAGGGCTTGGCAAGCTTGCAGTCAGGGCTCCGCAAGATTCATTAGCGATTTGATTTAGAGCATTTCTGAACACAATCAAATATTGCGGCAACTGAGGCATTCCCATTCGTGAATGACCTTATAATTGGTTCATACACTCATTTTTGTGTCTTATTTGGGTTCACTTTGAACTTCAACCCAACTCCCTGCTGGTGACGGAGTGAAAAATACGGCAGTTTTGGATTAAAATTTCGACGAATCAGTTCAAATCGAAATGCGAAAAGTTCTGATCACCCACGGTCACATTATATGACTAGGGATTACAGTAGTGGGAGCGTCGGAGTATTATTTCTATGTATACTCAAGAGAAAAAGAAGTGAATAGCCACTAGCCGGAAAGTTTAAAAGGGAAATCACTATTTGGGTTTGAATAAATTGAACGAGTGGAATAAAACAACGAAAAATTGGATGAGCACTTCTGGTGAAGGAAAACTAATTGCACTTTTGAAGTAGATTTTAGAGGAATTGAAAATTAACTAATAAGGCCCGGTCTAACTTTGAACCCATACATGGATTAAGCACACAGCATCAGCCAGTTGAGAAAACAGGAGCAGCTTTTGAAATTTCGTAGATGGCAGTCGTGTTGTGTTTGGCGTCATGTGAGCGAACAGTGCCTCAACGCCAAATTTGACCGACTTTACAAGTACGCATCAAATGGAAACAGGTGTTTGGATCTACCGGAGTCAATTTTTCAAATATTGTTGGAGGTTGATATTCCGGTAACGTTTAGGCAGATTTCAATGCATATTGCTCCATTTTTAGCTTCACAGTACAAACTATGCACTCAGCAAAGGATTCTGACAGTCATTTGATGAGTTGCACAGGAAGTACTTTCTTTTCTATGTAATCATTCTGTCGGACGATGTTTTGATTTTCCTTTGTCTATCATCCGGTAGAAACCAAAACCAGAACACGTTCGCGCGAACAAAACGGCTTACAAACTGAGCCGAGCTGAACTGATGAATTGAAGCTCCTTTTCGTCTACGATCATGCAACTGTGACGTCGCTTCTTTCAGTATGCTCTAGTTGATGCACTGTTGGAGTGCCCACAATTTTAGTGCTCTGTAAGGTACCAGCATGGTCGAGAATGGGTGCTCCAGACTCCTGGCTGGCTACTTGCCCTAAACGCCCTGCAAATGCCCCCAAATGACCTTCATCTTAAGCAGAGTCTGCCGAGGAATTCCTGAAGACTGCTTTCTCGTGACGGAAGAGGTCACACTGAAATACGAAGACTTAGGCTGATACTCGGCACCTTCTACCGGGTTGAATGATCACCGACAATCAATCCAGGGGATTTGGTTAGATCCTGATTCCAAACCAACCACTGAGGGCGTACTAGGCATACGGCTCTATGCTCAGCAGCATTTGTGGTAACGCGTGCAATTAGCACCCAGGATGTGTAATTCCATTCCAAAGGGGAATGAATTAAACAATCAGTCGCCAGTCCTCAGTTAGTTACGTGGCCCTCAGATAAGTCTAACTGGCTTGAGTCGGCCCATTTGGACAATGACTCGGGGTTGGATCTTCTAAGTCAAACTTCTACTTCGGATTGGGCAACTGGCTAGTTTGAAGCCTACAGAGGTTCTTGATGATTCTGATGGATCACCGATAACATGTCGATGGAAACTAAAAGAACTAGCACATGCGACGAACTCTGCACACGGTTTCTTTTTCTTTCCTTTTGTCTGGCATTGTTTTCTTCCCAATGGTCCCATTGGTATGCGATCTGTAAACACATTTGTGGAGTATACATGTATATATATATATATTTATGTGCATATATATATATATATATAAAGCTCGGATTCTGTGCTGCATGCGACTGCTAGATGTATGGTAGAATTAGTAAATCTTAATAGGAAACTAGGAATTAGTTAATTCGTTTTATAAGAGATCAGTCTGATTTTCGAAGGAGGGAAATCCTTGCAACGCGATGTCTCCATTGTCAGACGAATATGAATATCAAAATCGAGAAAATGGAAGTTTCTAATCATTGCTCTACCTACCATTTTATTCGCGTTGGAGGATTTCTGCCGTCGAATGGTCACTGAAAAATCCGCAGTCCTGTTTTCCCAATTGTTTTCCACTGAAGAACACTGGTCAATGATTGAGGCAAGTGTTAATTTCTTAGGTTCTCCTCAATCTTAATTGGGTAGATATAGAGGAGCCGGCAGTATAATTGGGTAGGATAAAGTGAGTTTTTTTATTTTTCACATATTGTTGTCTACTTCATGGTTCTATACCGTTTTCTAGTTCTGAGGCAAAACAAGGCCGTTTCAGATCAAATTTGAAAAACCCTTTTGGAGTTTTATATATATATATGTGTGTGCGTATGGGAATGTGGGTGTGGAAATCACAATCAGACGTTCCGTATTGCAATCCAAGTTCAAATCCGATGAATTGTGAATGCGGATGATTCTAAGTGTGGATGAGATACACCACACTTTCATCATGTTAGTAACAACTATTTCCTGCTAATTACTCCCAACAGAGTAACATTGATCACGAAAAATGTAATCATTTTGAACCGGTTGATTAGTTGAATATTTTGTAGCAGTCCACTAGTAACAGGTGTAATTTGATGACCGGTCAAATCTCGGGTGTGTTGATTGTGGTCACTGTCACGTCCACCCAGCTACCCGAATAATCAGACGTGAAATGATATTGATTCTGGTTCAATTTGCGCAGTTTTTAATGCAGTAGCCTTGTAACAAAAAAGGAAATGACTTTTTTTGATCACAAATCTAACCACACGTAAAAGGAATTTGTGTTTGATCACACGAACCTGCACGCGTGTAAGCGCGCGTCGGACCAGCAACCGAACAACGTGAAGTCTGTGTGGACGCAGAGTCAGCCTGGCGGGTGACTCATGAAATCACGCCTGGTCACGGTGCGCTTCAAGTGCGCTTGTGTTCGTATTTGTGTGTCTGTATGTATGCTGAACCTGGCTTAGTAAGTATCATGTTACTGCACATGCTAGAGGACCCCGCCATCAAGTGATCGAGCCTGATGAAAAGCTGACCCAACTGAGACCACAGACAAACGTCAGTTTTGTTTGGTGTCAGATCTACCAAACCAGACTTCGTACTCAAGTGGGTCTGTAAGGTCTAGCTAGTGCATATCGGTTGATTGGGACAGAATTGCTGATCTGGCAGTCAAATTGGGAGAAGCTCATGGTGATAGATGTCATCTGCTTACGCACTTGGAACACGCCGTCATTGATGCTTAAGTCGACTATCCAAAACCCTACGGCTTGGTCTCGTGCCTAAGATGGTAGGCCACACGTGACACATGTCAGTTTGCTTAAATATTTATTCTCAATATATTCGATTCATGGCTGGTTTTCAACCTATTGACGACCAGCAACGATGACTGTTTAGTACGAACTTATGTACAATGTCCAATTAAAGCTGGGCAATTGGGAAACGCAGTAGCAAACAAGTTTGTTTTCAGTGTTCCACAACTGACCAAATGTAGTACGTTTTTCAGATAGTGGAGTAAGGTGATTACAAAATAATAATAGAAAACAACTGGAGATCGGAATGGTATATGCAAATAGATGTTGTTTCTTCGGTGTCATGATGGATGATGTTAGCTGATGAACATCGTGTCGGTTCCGCTGGGGCATCTGTTGCGTAACCGTATTTTGCCTCAATGGCCAGGGTACCTTGAAAGAGCTTACTGTTGTTTTTGGGCCCGTAGAGGTGCACCGCGATCGCTTCGACCATGGACAGGATTTGACCTTTAACGTTCGTCGCTAGTCTTCCTCGAACGATTAGACCGGACGAAAAGCTTCACTTGTGTTGAATAGATGATTCGATTCTTTCAGGCGTATGGTGATAGTCGCTTCTGTATACTTTATTGGCCTTTTGTTCAGGCAGTTTGGATGATGCTCATTTATGCGTTCAAGCAATATTTTGTGGTCCGACCTATATAACTTAATCCATAGGTGCAAGTGGAAAGGTACACAGCATAAAGTTAAATCCATAGGTAAGAAAAGGAGAGCTGGCCAAGGTATAAACAAAATGCGTAGTTCGACTGCCACTTAAATCCGTCTACTTAACAGATCTGCTATGGTATCTTGTCTAAAAGGGAGAAACAGATAAACGACGTTCGTAACTGTTTGAACCCTGGGTTTGTTTCTGCTGACTTTCATTTTTTGTCAATGAAACATTCAGAGTGCCCGTTGTGCAGAAATGTTCGCTTCACTCTTACTGGTCTATATTTAATTGTGTATGCAGTGCCAATCATTACGACTCTGTTTATCAAGCACCGGTTAAGGCTTCTCTTCTGATTTGTCGGAACGAAACTTTGGTGTAGTATATGTTGCTCTGTTCAAGTTTTCTTGTGATAGACTGGTCGTTGGTGTGAGCCATCTTGACGAGGTGATAAGAATACATGTAGGAAAATTACAGGTCGTCTAAGGCTCTCATTTCCGCGAGATAATTTTGTCTTCATGAACTTGATTTAAGCCCCGTAGAATGTCGCGAGGATCTGCGATGGAATCGGAAATGCATTTTACTTCGTCCACATATGCCTGTGGAAAGTCACTTTGTTGATTTGTTCATATATCCAACTAATCTGTTTTGTCATGAAAATATCCTCTAACTTAGGACCCAAAATAGGATCCTATTGCTATTCCGTCTTTTTTCTGTACATATGTCCATTAAATTTAAACCGGATATTTTCTACACATACAGGAGCCGTTTCAGTCCACTTACCGGCAATCTAGCAAACACTCCTGAATTTGTTATGCCATTTCCTATGTGCTTCATTGTTTCCTTTGACGGTACGTTGGTAAACAGAGAACATACATGAACTGAGTGCATCTGTTTGTCGCTACATTTATCGGTTCAGTCATACCTAAAACTTTCAAATCATCACGCACACTGAATTTTACAGTCCACTTTCTTATTCGTGCACTAATTTCAACTGGCCATTCCGCATGTCGTGGTAAAGTGAATTGCTGAGGTCGAGAATAGCACTCGGCGCGACATATGCCGCTATGCATTGCTTGGGAATTCTCTCCGAGGTTCCTTTGGGGACAGCTGGTTCTGCAGTTTGTTTTCCACTACCTGGTATTGTTTCAACTCTACTGAGTACACTTAGGCCGAAGACTCCATTCCTTCTTTTTCAATGAGAAGCTGTAATGCTTCCGACACCGCTGATTGCCGATCAACTAGTGAGTTAATTTGACTATTCCAAGAATCGCATTCACTCAGTGCCTGGCGTTTAAGTGATCTTGTGACTCTTATTTCGGTATGGTTTCAAGATAAGGAAACAAAAAGCCAAGCCAAATCAACTACTGTTTTTATACACCCAGTTCGGAATGAATTTTTGCGTCGACCATGCAAAACGTGTGATCGATGCATGGCGCATTTGCAATTATATATCAATGGACACCGTGATAAAGTAAGCGGGATTATGAAACAGTAATGAAAGATTGTGGTGATATTCACATATTATTACTACCAACCACTAATTATCACTCGTGATTTACGCGAGCGGTTTTAGGGACTTGGCGACAAGAATAAACTTTCCGTTCAGGAAAGAATGGTGAGTAGGGTTAGAGTCAGAACATGTTAATGCACGAAGTAACAAATTGAAAAAACAAGGGTATAAGATAATCGGAGCTTTCCCAGACCGAACAGCAAGAGGGCGAGTTTGCGCACTTTGAGAAATACGGATTCAATGCACCTGGCCCAAAAAAGATCATGGGTCAAATCCATTCCTAGGTATCGGAAGGATGAATCTCTTCGAACCTATTCGTTGTTAGTTGTTAACAGTGAGGGTTTACTGAAGGTGGATGAATATTGGGAACCATGTTGAAGAGTAAAGATATTGTCGTATAGAATGCGAAGAAGACCACTTCCCGAGTTCATTTAGATTATCATCCAGATGACTGTGGCTGCCTTCAGCGTTGCAAGGACAGCCAATACAACATCATCTGCATAGTTCCAACGAATGAAATTGGGAGGAGACAGAGTGCCCTTCAATGTAGGGTAAAAATAAGTGGAGGCAGATTGACCTCTTGGAAAATGCCCGAGGTAACTGAAAAGTGAGAGTGCATTCTTGCCAAAAGTACATTTGTAAAAACAATCAAGTAACATGTTGGAAGCGTTTGGATTACCGCTATTTTTTGCAGAGGTACAACCATTGAGAAGTCCAAAAGTGTCAATATGGTGGATCCAGCATCAAGAGAAGAAACAATGGAACTTATATGGGAGCATGGATTGCGACGTCAGTTAATGCGCGATTATGAGACAAATTCATGAATACCGTCAGAGGAGCTGAGGCGTAGGCAGTGGATCGATAATTGCCAGATCATTTATGGGAGTTAGACATAGTCTCAGATACCTGGCAATGATGGATGGTTCCTGCAGCAAGATTGTAGATGTCAGTTCGTTATCGCTCGGATCGTTGCCCCATTTTTAATTTTTGGAATCTTAAGTGGCTGTATGCCACTTCAAGCTTCAGAGCTATGGTTACCGGTCTCCCCCACCCCATCCACTACCAAGTGTAATGAACTTCAGTCGCTATGGCATAAGCCCTTTAAGCTACACAGATGCGATAAGCTTGCCATGAAAAATACGAATATTAAAAAGATCGAATAATAGAGCCGCACGGTGAGGCGCGCGAGATTTGATTGGTAAAAGGGAAAGTAAATCGGGTCCACATGGCTCATCACTTTTAATTTTGAACAAAGTCCTGGAGAGTGGGTCTTCCGAAACTGCAGCGAGGTCAATAAGGACAACAAATGAAATAAGTAATGACCACTAGCCAGAGCTTTTATTTAGCTTATGATTGAATTCTTGAACTTTAGGACTGACTTGTGATTTTGAACTGTACATTTATTTCGACGCTTCAAACCTTGAAGCAGCTCTTGTTACTAGCGTGTACCTGTATGTAATGCTTTAGACCGCCGGGTCTTAATTTTAATAGTGGCACCGAGATGTTTAATGGTATGTCACAAGTCTTCTTTGCATATATTTTCTCTAACTTGATCCATCCGTTTTGTGTAGTGAGACAAAAATCTACCACTGAAGAAGTAGAAATGACAGACAAACTAAGGACAATCAGTTAGATGTTCGGAGTATTTCTACTCATCAGGAAAATGGAAGACGGAAATGTCAGTGGAACCTGCCAGATCACCTATCATATTCAAGCTCTGTCCGGCGCAGACTCTGCTAGACGCGATGTGGGTGGAGGACATGGATCCAATTCGCGAACTGTTTTAACAATGAAATTCGGGATGTAGAAGTAAAGCAGAGTGATCAAACATCAGCTGGAGCACGTTGGTAGACAGAGAACGGTATGTGGAAGTCAACTAAATCGTTACCAAAATGTCATCGTTACGTGTGTGAAAATGGAAAAATTGAGAAGGCCAAGGAATGACAAGAAATAAGTATCCGGCCTGTTGAAATCATCTTCTATAACGCAGAAAAAATGGCCAGCATAAATTACGCGATAATCGAATGATTTTTTCGCAAATTGTCTGATATGGTGCTCGGAGTAGAAACAACATAGATGTACACTAGAATACAGCAACACAATAAAGGTTATAACGGACAGAGGTATAGTTAATTTGTGATATGTTAAAATGGAATATGAGACAAGAAGATCTGCACCATTTGCTACAGACAAATGTCATTTCATTGCCCCCTAGTTTCCACGCCTAATGGATGGTCTCTCCTGACGAGATCGTATCCATCAAGGTTATTTATACTGTCAGCGATATCACCATGTTAATACCTTTTTGTAGGAGAATGACCCAACATTAAATGAGCTACTTCATGAAATTTCCCAAAAGTGATAACATATTGGCTGATCAAATGGATAGTATAGACATTCTATTCAAAGGGTTGTATCTGATAGAAGCTTTCCATCCTGCTGGGTGCTTTTTGAGTATCCGTGAGCCTTCAGAAGTAAGTGTTTGACTCGATTTTTAATCAGGCACCCTAAACAATAATATTCAACAGAATGTACGACCAACTGTAAGAAATTAAACAGAGCCACTATAGGAAAACATTGTATCCTGATGGTGTTTCCGTGAAACAACGATGATGGGTGACTCAATAAATAAAATGTGGATAGCAAGGATAATTTCAAAGGCTCCTCCAAGACATAAATTAGGAATTCACACTTTTGACTAGCTAATTTCAATAAATGGACCAACAGATTGCGTAAACCGCCTACAGGCCTCCAGCCTTTCATGTTCCTCCAAAGTATACAAGCCATTGGACCTCAAGAACGCTTGACGGTCGTGATCCGAATGTGACTTTGGAGCCGATATTTCTTTGTTTGATTAGCCGCCCATATAATTTAACACTAGGAAAGAAAACGTTCTTAGCAGCCTAGAACTGCAACTTGGCAATTATCTTCAGATCTACATAACCTACCGGCACTGGACTGTGGTCCAAACAGTGAAGCATACAAAAGTCTTACAGACTTTATATTCTGCCAGATTAACACAATATGAACGGTTAAATTTCACTACGAGATTATCGTATGCCAAGAGCAGAAAAGTGTTTTTTCAACGCTACGCTTAACTATAAGTCAGACTGCATGGTTTTTAGCCCGTATGGTTGATGACCAGTCCATAACGTAGAGCATGAGTCCGAAGACGATGACATGTACGATGAAACTTACACGGGCATTTTTTTTTCTCTCCCTTCCACTTCATTTTCCTTCTTCCTCGTGGTTTTGGCAGTATTAGCTCTGTAAACATATTAATACACATATATATATCCACTTAGAACTTCACCGAAGCGTGTATTAGGATACGACAGAAACATGTGCCAAAAAAACTAGGTTAGAATGTGGTTTGATTGAAGAGTCTAATGTGCATGTGAATGACCAGAGGAGCTCGGGAACATGGAAGAACGATGTCCAAATGTTCCACCGTTTGTGACGATCAAGTGTGATCAGAAAACTAATTCAAGGAGTTCAACGCTGATCACAACTGACATTAGATTTTTCGTTGAGTATGGACTAGAAGCGACAAATGCCAAACTGAATTTCCGTGCATCCATGGAGTTTTACACGGTTGTCGTTCGTACACTATGTCGTGCCACAATTCCCTAAAACAGGAGAGGGATTTGGAGGTGGAGAACTGTAAAACAGTTGAATCCTACATGCATGGAGAATGGCCCCTAACCTGCACTTCACAAGCCGATGAATACCCGAAACAGTTAGACTAGGAATACAAAGCCGTGATGATCAGATCAGTGCTGTGTATTTTGTAATAGTGTTCCAGTAATACACACTGGGAAAACATGAAGTAAACTGAGAATACCGTATACTTGTCTACGCCTGATTCAGAGATAATTCTAAAATGCGTTAGGGGTCGAGGCGGATCCTCTGCTGCACTAAGGGATTAGACGGTCCAACGATAGCAGTTACTGAGTCTATGAAAACCCCCACTGAGCACGCTGCGAGTTCAGATTGGCTAACATAGTTGTTTTCAATGACACCCATCAACGCTATTAAATCAACATATATTAGAAAAAGTTTAGGAGGTTGGAAAAGTGCAACAAAAATGGGCTAGAAAGGAACTGGTGTTCATTAGGCAGCTCCAAAACGGACAGCTCAAAAGGAGACATTTAGCCAACCTAGGCTGCTGATGCTGGGTACTGTATAGTGCATGCGTCATATTCGCAGTGATTGTTTTGTCATAGGTTTAAAACCCACTGCACTGCTGATTGATTTAACTGTACCAATGCCTACCCGTGGATGATGATACCCACGGATATGTCCAGATAGGTACCTGCTCATGAGGGTGATATTTGTTGTCTATCAGGGACACATGAATGGATATACACAAAACGATATTGCCCAGGCACGGGATGCAACTAGAATTCAAAGCTTTGCCGCGGAAAAATACTGACAGCTCCTGCGCGGCGTGCGCTAGCGTGTCACCTTCAGATGTCAGACAGAATTATGCTGGATTTCTTTGCACTAACATCGTTTCGTAATTTCCCCTTCCGCTTGCATCACCGTATCATCCAATCAAATTGGATAGCAGTCTTCGATGAAAATTTTCGCAGCGTTTCAGAGATCAATTTCAGCTGTCCTCCATAGGTGCTGTCTTTGCTTCGCATGCGAGGTTTCTAATTAGGTTGCTTTTTGCATTACGATGTACGAGGCTTTGAAAATGGCCACAATTCATTCCACATGGCTGTTGTGTGAGCCAGTCTCCGGTTTGAGCCGTCTTCTGGCCCATCTGTTAGAACTTCCAACAGCGCAGTTTCATTGTCTGGTTCGACTTCCGTTGTGAAGTTTACTTCCCTCTAACCTTAATTGAACATATTCAGCACTTAAAATATTCGGACAGAAGAACCGGCTCATGTTGGACAGTGGATAAAAGCTTCTAGTGATATGATCACCTTGCGAAAGACTCCACTAGGGTCTCAGGGATAGACGACAGAAAAATTCAGCTACTTGTTCTCGAAAGTGGAATCTCAAGTAGATTTTGGTTCCTTTCAGTTCTCAACAAATATATGCAATGTGGCTGGTCAGATTTATTGATTTTCAAAGAGATCTAAGTAAAATTCGTCTCTTAACCTCCCGGCCAGAACTCAATCCTCGGCGTGATCTCAACCATGCTCCACTAGGTAACTCAGGTTATAATTCAATGTGATCTTCACCTGAAAATTCTGTACATCTTTCGGAGTTGCTTTGTAAGCCAGTTTTGAGGATATACCTGTTGCTAAATCATGGGTGTGGTAGTTGTGGGTTCGAATCTTGCCGAGTTTCAGAGTACTTTATATTCGGAAATACTAAGCAATAAGATATATTGATTAGTTAGTGATAACTAACTACCAAGGCAAGAGCATTAAAAGTATAGACATCATTATCCATATATTTACCGTCGATGTTACTTACTATTATGTGTTGCCACGAATAGATTATCAATCTGTCGCCCAATTTCCATTGTGTGGAGGTGGACGTGAGCGTGGAAAGAACTAGTCAGAAGTAGTAGTCCAAAGATATAACAACGACTATGTCAAAGACTATATGGAACAGGTGAAAGACAAGCTATTAATAAAACAGATCAACAGCATGATTCCCTGAGCCTAGAGCTGCATTTTGAGTCACCACTCAGGACAGTCGAATCCACAGTTAGAAGGTCCAAAAGAACAAAAGCGAAAGTGTTCTGCTCACTGTCAAGTCAGCGTGGTTTGGAAAAGAATGATATGCGCCTACAAGTAAGATCCGAGGAAGATAATACTTTTCACTGTACTTTACAAATGCGAACCACCCGCTTACTTTCTTGCCGCAAATATATCACACAGATCCACCGGCACAGTTTGTTTGATATGATTTGTGGTGAGCAAACCGGTCGGTCGTTTCCAAATTGTGATATAATTCCAGTGATGTGATTGTACGGTAAACTTGAAAATCCGATCGGCTTCTACTGCATGAACGAACATGCAGTTCACTGCTGTTGTCGGTTTCGGAATCATATGGTGAAAAGCACTATCCTTTGCTGATACTGTAGCCATTTGAACGGAATAATATTTTAAAATATACTCTGTACTTCGTCCCTTGGAGCACAATATCTCGTCTATTTCCACTAGGCACATTGGTGTATACTTTTACTGGTCAACTGTTCCATTAAATCAAATAAGATGTTTCGCTAATTTTTCATGACAGCTGGGATATCGCTATTTGGCAGCGTGAATCATTTTCCGATCAAATTTTATCACCAACTATGCGAAATATGAAACAGTCGGAAGGGAGGAAATAGTGTTATATTCTCAGCGCTCACGACCATGTCGACGACAGCTTATCCCGTAACTACTTCGTCTAAATTGACCTGTCATTTCACGTGCGTGCTCAACGCTCTGTCTAAAGTGAGAACAAATGCGACTCGAGCAAACAGTTTGCTTTTGCACGGAAAATTTCACAAGCAGACCTACAGATGGGGAACTATTGGTTTTCCTATCGTTCAGCTGCTTTTTGATCACCGCTTGGTGCCATCTTGTCTGCTTTTAGTAGTTGTGGCTTTAGTTTGAACACGCAAACACGGATTCATTGAAATTACCATCACTGGTGTAATTTATTCGGAACTACCAAGTCACGTTAGTGGGTCACATAATTTACACGTGATATGCTGGTTTTCGGGATGCATTTACCAAATGCAAACTCTACAACCTCGGGCTATTAAAACAGCTCGAGGTTACCACAAGCTACTAAACGTGGGGAAAACCCACAGTACATTCGATCGATTCCGATCAAACACTGCTACTCAGCCAGCACTTATTAAACAATCTCCTTGGGCGGTAGATCTCATGTGTGTCTGACACCAGGTTGCAACGGTGAAGAGATTGATAATTTATGGCCCAGACAAGTTGCAATGAACAGCTCAGTGCATTGCTAATAACTACATAATATCAGCACAAAAATCACAATTGGTTTCAAAAATAAAAAGGCATCCTCTCAACTCTGACTCATCTCCCAGACGAATGTCTATTCGGCAGGCGGAAAATTTTGCCTACTTAATTTGTCGAAGATAATCTGAGATTACTGAAAGATGGTCTATCATCCCCATGACCTGGGCCGAAATAAACACATTTCTTTGCCAGTTACATTTAATGACAATTCACACTAAATGATGAAGTCGGGTTGCGGGGATCACATGAATCCTACGTATCTACTCCAATCTAGATCACGACTGATAGAAACAATGAACAGCGGCAACTGGATGATAGCCAGAGTTTAAGCTACAAAAAAACGTCCATAGTTAGAACGTCGTTCATTATGCCTACCTTCGATAGCTGAGATTCAAACCTCTATGGTTCCACTGCATCATTAATTTTCTTCGTACGATCTCACAAAGCACACTAGATAAATAAGACTGTAGAACAAGGACGTTTCTGATTCGTTCAAATGAAATCAGTGGAGCGCATTACACATGGTATTTCCGGGTACAAAAGTTCCATAGAGATTCGCTTTCATTCACGGATTTGTGCATTCACTGGGTGCGAATATTGAATCCCAAACTGGACATCACGTCAATCCGATATTCCAAGAACAGAAACGTATAAATGTGTATATGTATCTAAGCATAACACAGATACTTATATAGATCGAGTCCTATCAAAATCACAGTTAAACAAAAAATAGTCGATGAAAATAAATAAAACAGAAAGACTACAGATTTCACCGAATGAAAGGTAGCCTTTCCATTCGGCGCCTCCAGTTAACAGATACCTGTTGGCATGCATCAAATACCAATGGGAAATTCGAAAAATCAACCGCCGAAATCAAAACAATGTATCTGTGCACCTATCTGACTTTCTGTCTATGCAACGAAATATCTACCAATCTAAATAGCAGTCCGTCGATCTGATAATATCCCTGTCAAAAAAGAAATCATTCGAAAAATAACAAACCAGTCGAAATATCTGTTGGCCTATAAGATGATACTTCTATCCATCTAATCTAGCAATCTATCTATCTACATATCTACCTATCTATCGAGATATACATTTATTTATCCACATACCTATCTATCTGTCTATCTAACTCTCCAGTACGATCGATCTCTGTGTCAATTTATCTATCTATCTATCTATCTATCTATCTATCTATCTATCTATCTATCTATCTATCTATCTATTTATCGATCAATCGATCGATCGATCTACTCGTGTCTGTCTCTTCACCCTTGTCTATTTCTCTGCCTGTCGTTCTATATATCTCTCTATCTAGATATTTATCTACCTGCCAATATTTGTGTACCTGTCTCTCTATCTCTCTATCTTTCTGTCTCTCTCGCTATCTTTTTCCTTATCTCTCTGTCCTTTCTCTACCTCTCTATCTCTTTTCCTCTCTCTTTCTTTGTCCATATATCTTTTCATACACCTATCTGTCTTTGTCCTTCTCTCTGTTTATCATCTGGTTTCGCTCTTTTTCTCTCTCACAATCTTTCGGCCTATCTAATTATCAATTTGTCTATCTCTATATCTTTCTGTATTCTTCTCTTTCTCTGCCTTTTATTCGCACTGTTTATCTTTTTGCACACCGAATCTGCGCCTGAATTGTTCGCATTTCCTAATCTTTTTACTCATTTGCTTTCTTTTTTTGGTGGTTGATTTCTGACTTCGGCGTTTTCATTTCACTGTATGCATGCATTTCAGACCTTGTGATACTGCATTTCTGACCGATATGAATATTCCCGTTAGGAGACATGTTTGTATGCTTTATTCAGTGGATAGTACAATTGTTTTCTTTAGAATTTTATGATTCAATTCCCCAAACTGTTATCTTCATGGGTTTGGATAGAATTTTGTTGCCACTACCAAGATTCCCCTGATCGATAGACTGATTAAACAGACCCTTAGACTACCAGCTCAATGCTGAACTCAGACGTGTCGACTTATGTGGCTGTTTGTCAACTGAGTTACCTAAAAGTGGTGAATAATGACAAAAATTATAGATGACTTCAAACGGAAAATAAATTCAGTATAAGGAAACTGATTTCTTTCAAATTAGTCTTAGAGTACCTTTTACAAAACCTCTCGATCCTGCCTGTTAGGAGTGCAGAAAAACAAAATTGGTCTACATTTCTTCGCGATCTGTCAGAAATAGAAGTAGCTTGAAAATAGGGCGAATTCGAGATTTAACAGTGAAAGAAGGCTGATCGAAATACTTAACGTTATCGTGTATGAAAAACTGCTGTCGAAGTCGAGCTAATTAAATAGGGCTTAAAACGACGTGAAACGGAAGTTTTCACCAAAGAGTAATTCGAAATAAAGCATTACTTTCTAAAGAGAGAAAAAATCAATTCCAAAGCTATTTGAATGAGCGAGTGAAAGCAACCTCCATGTGATAACTTAAAACTAAACCCTAAGTGACTGATAATTTAGCGCATTCACCTGTAAGAAATTCATCAGACAACCAAAGTATTTTAAGTTCCGTCAAAAATAAGATTAATTCTTTTGGGAATGGTTTTGATACTCCCTCATGCGAATGAATCAGATGTGCGCTTCAGCTGTTTTTTTCTGTCTCCTTGCAAATAATGTTCAAACAATACGGTACTGCTGTATCCGTTCTTTCTCTCTGACTTAGTCAGCATATAATTTGTCTTCTGTGAATGCCGATCCGCGCCCAACGTTTACCCGTTTCCGTTGAATAAATCCAAACATCGCTTCGTAAGACACACAAATGTGGCTTTTTCTTGTCTCGTAAACGTAAAGTTAGTTCGGCTAACCTGGCTTCATCTGAGTAGTGTTAATAGCTTCCGTGTTCGTGAGGCCGCTTCCATAAAATGGTAGAGAAATGTCACAGTTTAAGAGCTTTGAACTTCAGTTCAGAAACTGTTCGTCACTAGTCAGTGGATTCACTGTGAAATGGTGACTTATTACATACGTAATATTAAGTTGGATTGAACCTGTCCGTACGAAACCAGAAATTAGTTTTTCCCACCCCTTGATGCAATGCTGACTTGACGCCACGTGGTTTGCTACTTTTGATTATCATTCTCCCTCTTGGATAACATAGTGCTCCTAGTTCTTTCCCAAAGGAAGCCAGAACGAGTGATTTTTAAAATCATTTATATATCTACACATGAAACCCCCTGGTCTGAAGTCTTTAGAGAAGCCAAAGATCTTTTATACTTTAGAAACTCGTTTGTTCCACTCGCTAGAATCGAATTCAAGCAATAACATTCGATTAGATTGACAAAATTCACATGCCCGAAACTGAACGTTCCGTGTTGTACGGGTAAAAGTTTCACATCAGTCGGATGTTAAGCAACAATTTGCGGTTGCATGCATGTAGAAAATACTTTGGAATGATCAGCTCATGCTAGTAAGACATGCGGTCGGAGTTTTACATCAGAATTCTTCTAGCTTTGCTCTCAGCTGAAACCCCGTCATGGGATAAATGTTTATTTTTTGTTGTTGTTTTTGTTGTTTTCTTGGTCCTCTCTAGATTTTCTTACTTGCTGATGGCATGTTCATACGGAAACATTCGACAATTAGTTTCCAAACACGGTTTTCCAATTCAAAGTCGGCATGCATGGTCCATGTATATAAAGTTCAAAAGACATCCGCTAACCTTCGATGGGCCGAAGTTTGTAACAAGTCAATTGCTAGTAATGATTTCTCCGTGGTTAGATTGTCAAATTTTACAACGGTTTCTTGGTTGTCCAATCGAAGGAATATAAATATACGATTTAGTAATACGAGATTGAATGTTTTCATAAAATAATTTACCATGTGATATCATCGCTCAACTCACCATAAAGAAACCATGGAAGCACTGTACAGCTGTTTCATCCTTGTTAGGAATCATCACCAGTGCATATCCACCGCGCCCGAACTGGGACGCGAACCCGGGACGAACGATTGTGAGTCGAACGCCTTAGCCAATTACGCGCTACCCGGGCAGGCTCTGAAAATAGGCTTCGTTGAAAGCTGTCCAACAAGATGAATTGTTTGCACCTATCCGTCACTGAGTTTGCACGGTATTACTGTCCTATCTACTATACATTACCCAAATAATCAAGCGCTCTTGTAAGGTTCATATCCAAAGCCTTCGTCGTACTTAGGCTAACCTCGCACGGAAGTCATCTATCAGTAGGGTCGATTGCTTGAGCTAACACGGACAGTAACGTGCAAATCATGACGGAATTAGGTGCAACATCCTATGTCGTGAAGTTCAACAAGACCATTCAGAGTACTGCCGGTAGCGTTCGACTCACAATCCTTCGTCCCGGGTTCGCTTCCCAGTTCGGGCGCGGTGGATATGCACTGGTGATGATTCCTAACAAGGATGAAACAGCTGTACAGTGCTTCCATGGTTTCTTAATGGTGAGTTGAGCGATGATATCACATGGTGAATTATTTCATGAGAATATAAATATCCAGATAGATTAAGGGAGAAATCAGAACGGATGCAGTCAGAATACAGGTCGAATTCGTATATGTGCACTATTCGAGGCCATATATTTGTAGTTTATTGTAAGTGCCAGTATGTAGCCTCTAGGTGGCTAGGTGTTCTAAACTTCTATAGACTGGTTCGATAAGCACATCTGAGTCCGAATCAACGGGTATGCCTGTGTTGACAGTTGCGTCGGACAGGTGAAAATGAATTTGACCAACATGTCTTCCGTGCACTGATACATCCTACATGTCCAAAATTCGTGCCATCTGATGCCCATGCAAAATTCCCGATGCAGATTGTAAATCCGAGCCGCATTAGTCAATAACATCGGCAGATTCTAAGCGCCTCAGGATTCACCGAATTATTGGAGTTTTGAACAAACAAGCCGGACTTGCTCATGATGCGCCATGATCTGCGTTTCCGTTTTGATGCAAGAATTTATCAACCCCTCCCTCGAGTTACTGGATAGTTGGCGGATTGAATTATATAATAGCACATTTCGGAGTTAGAAAAAGATTTTCTGCTAATCTACTGGAACATGGTTGTCTGGATGCAACCATCAGGTGATGACATCCTACGCCTTTGAGACAGGAGGCGATCTTCTCAGCAGTGAAGTGGGACCCAGTATCAGCAACCAAAGTTTTAGGCACTGGTTTCCCGCAATATAGTAATGATGAATTCACCACCAGCATGGGATGCGGTGTACACCTCAGGCCAATGGGAACATAGGAAAAACAATGATCAGACCCCTTATTAATTCAAAATGGGGCCACGGTAATCAGCATGAATTCTTTCCTAAAATTCATAAGATACAAGCAGTGGAGTCTATTGTGAAGCCTACGAATATTTTGTGCACACAACTTCCACAGCTTTTCGAGACACACGTGACTGCTATCAGTGCCGAGCCACCAGCAACTAAGAAGTGCCAAGGATTTCATTTTGTCAATGTCCAGATGGTCGGAATGCAGTTCAGACAAAACCAGTCGTCGAGATGACGGAGGAATTATATCGCGATCATTTAAACACACGACTACCTCAGGAGTGACAGCCAGCTCCTCTCCTTTAGAATTGTGTTTAGAAAGCTCCTTTAGTATTCCAATACCATCCTTATTTAATAGCTAATAAAATGAGTCTAACATACGAACAAGTTTTACGAATTCCGTCCAGACTACTAACTGACAGAGTGTACAAGTAAACTGACATAATCAAAACTACCCCACGATTAGACATATCTTGAAAGATAATGAACATGCAGAAGTTGCCGCGCAATGCGATACCCAATATCCCAGTCATACGCCGGAAATGTGCACACTACCATCACACCACTGTCGCAGTTGAGTTAGGCAACGATTTCGCTTCATAGCAGATAACCCGAAGAGTTTAAAGGTTGGAAACAGTTGTGCACCTGGAACCGAAAAGGTACTTGTGAAGTCGCTGAACTGACCAATAGACTGCTAAAGCTCCACGTTGTCTTTGTAAATGACCAAATTCAACAGTAGTGGGCCGGCCTGAAACGTATCCAACCGGGAAGCTATCCTGTTCTAGTATTGCACTTGTACCAGTGGATGAAGCATACTTTAGAAGAGTAAAAAGTTTCAAGGATAGAAGAGAATGTTAGAAAGTTTTTAGTCCAGTACAGAACGCAACGTCTGATCATGTAAGTTAGGACAACGAAAAAACACCGGAAGATAACAGATAAAGTATGCGTTATGCTATTCGGAAAGAATTTGGACTATATAATGAAGAATACTAAAAAGAACCAACTGATAAGTGCAGCTCACTCTAGGTTGTGAAGTCTATATATGCCTAGCAAAGGAAATAAATAAACGGCCGAGGTCGGGTTTAAATCCATCTTCGTCGATCAACAAACCTAGAAAATGAAGAGAATAAGAACTGAAAACTCACTAATAGCGATTAATAATAATAACCTTTAATTCACAATTGTGTTGCAGTGATCACCGGAGCCTTTCGTTATGAACTGAGTTGTTCGGGCCATAAGCTACAATGCCGTTTTGATAACTTTCAACACCAACCGGACCTTAGGTAACCGAGTGTATCACTAACTGAAAGACTGCAGGTAAAATGCACAGTCCAATTGACAAACATTTACAAGGAAACAAAGAGAAAGGGTTGTTGATAGTAGTCAACTCACGACAATCAAGGTATGGCAGGTTTTGTAAGTATGCATCCTTTGGATATTGGGGAGAAAGAAAGAAACTCCTGATTTGGGCTAGTATATCTTCCGATTTTTCTATGGTACCCGTCCGTTGACGAAGCATGGGATTTAGCGTGAAACGGCAGTTACCAGAGCTTCTCGGAGTTTTTCCCATCAGCCTTGAGAGAAGTAACAATCTGTGTCCTGTTTGAATGATGTGACTGGCCCCAAAACAGTTATAAACCAAACAATCTAAACCTTTCCTAACTGGCCCTCGCAAACCATAGGATAAAGCAAGATGCTTTGAAAACATGTGATTGCTATCGTATCCAAGCCTAACCACCGGAATTCCCATTAACTTGTGGCTTTATGACAACATAAAATCAAATCCTATGAAGATGTCTGTCCACTTGAAAGAAGCGAAATGGTAATGTTAAGTTTTTTTCATGGACTTGTGATCATTACAGGCGGTCGAGTTGGGATGAATTGTGCGTTCACCCAGAACTGGCAGTGTATGGTCCGTAGTACCTCTGATAACGGGGCCCAAATGTCCAAATTTTAACTTGGAAATATCCCGTTGTAAAACAGTTAGTAGAATGAAGAACTTCGACCGTTAAGCGGCTAATATAAAATGGTGCCGAACTTCATTACCAACAAGAGTGAACGCAAAATATTTCCCCATGTAAAACTGGTTGCGAAGACATACAAATGTTGGGATGGTGGAAGGGCCGTCACTCTACTTGGAATAGTAGGTCTGGTATAGTACGTCCGGCAAACTGATTGAATGTGTCCAACTTTACGAAACCTGAAACACCTAGCACTTCGGAATGGACGTGTAGACCGAGAATGCAGCTCCCCACAAGAATCACACTTTTCTGATGAGGTTTTCGGTTTCGGTCCATCAGTCCTGCTCACTTATGGCCTTGAACCAAATTCATTACTGAATTTGAAATTGCGAAAATCTTCCAGTGGGTTTCAGAGGTACAGATGTACAAACGTATAAGCAAAAGCTGTGAAGTCAAGTCCGTTAAATTATTCCCCTCTCGATGTTGCTGACAGGTTTAACAAACGTATCAGCTAGAGAGTAGCATCAAGAGTTGAAAGCAGCCTCGGCTTGAGTCGGTGATTGCTAATTCTCGGGTTAAGACGGTGTCGAACTTAAACTACCAGCTGATTGCAAACGTTACGCAGTGCCACTTAAATCTGAAATTCCAAAACGAACTCTTGAATGTACTTCGAATTTTTCGTTGGAGCTGATGGAGTTCACTCCGTTCTACGAGTCAAAAATTTGGCTGGCTGAATGGGGTGAAAAACGCACTTTTTATGTCTCCATGTTTCCAAGATCTAGGTACCTATGTAAATGACTGATTTTTGATGACCGAATAATCGATGTTTCTATGACGCTCAGAAAACCAGCTGCCCCCTTTCTTTGGAAATCTTTTCATAGGCAGTGGACCACAATTCAGACCTTTCAAGATAACCAATAGTTTCGCTAATAAGAATATTAAAATCAAGCAAGTCCAAAGTGCACAATTGAATGCTTCAAAAAATTGTCGTGACGGTACTTGCTAAATTGTATTATGGCTAGTCCGATTGCCTGACCGAATGAATAAAAATGTCCAGTTAGAATATGAATCGGATTTGTATATTTGCATAATTCTACTTCACCTATTCATATTATAAGCCCCTCGACAGAACCTTTGAGCGAAGCGCAGCGACCAAACTGACCCAAATCAAAAACAAAGGCGGATCCAAACTACTAAGGTACTGTTCGGAAAAAAATAATTATGTACAACAATCAAACCTCAGTGGTGTTCCTTTTGGGTTCTGTTACTCCGCTTTCTGAGAACAAATCACGTGAACGACAAAGAGCGTCAAACAAAATCAACCAACGGCAAACCCACGCTCGTGGCAATGGCGAGAGTCCAGACTGTCATCGCTACAGTCAGATTGATGCAATAAAAACAAAAAAACGAGATTTGTCTCACAGAAGGCAGTTAGCAATGAGTGGGCGATACAAAAAGGGGGAAATGTAGATGGTTGGTTCGAATTTCTCTTCGGAACTCTTTACACATGCATGTCGTGACATGCAGGAAATTGAATGAATGGTTATTTTATGAGGGATGATCCCATTGAAGTAGATTGATCTTGGTTAGATTTCTGTTGGAATTCTATATTATCCATTCATTTTCTTCGATTAACCTGACCTGATTGGTAGTCATATCTAAGTCGTTGATCAGTATTTGTAAAGCTACGTGTTGGTTCTAATTTCGGAACTGAGTTGGCAATGTTTTCAACTCGTTAAACGAGTATTGTTGTGTGAATATTCGTCGGTCCTGTTTAAATTTATAGTAGGAATACATGATAAAGCTTCATTAAGTGAAAAAATTAAAACACGAGACTCAGTGTGAGCTTCACTCAAAATAACTACATGGCAAAGCCCAACATTTTCTTGGTACATTATTGTTTCGCAAAGATAAGTCGAATTACAAAATATGCATACTAAATCTTGACAAACCACCTGGATTAGATAGTAGTAAATTTACTCCTTCCTTTGACAGGAGTGCATCGGATGGTTCATCCCCTATTGCCAAAAGAACCTATGGTTCTTTTACTTCGACTCGATGATCAGAGCTAGAAGGCTTGCAACATATATTCACAGGAGCTCTTGATATTCCGGCCACTAAAAGCATTAGAGGGAAACGGGATTGTGCCCTAACTAAATCGGAGGGAGCATCTGTGGACAACACTCTTCATGTCTTCTTTACAAGAACGACTACATCATTTCATGCACTATTTTAATACTGAGTCAAAACAACTCTTAGGGGCTGCTCGGAACCACCGTGACATTGGCATAAGATGATCTCATCCACGTAGGTTTGAAACATAATCTATCTTACACGGCACGTTGTAAGGTCAGTTGATTGTCAGTGATTAACCTTACCATTTTAGTTCACTCGTGATCTTACCAGATCCCATAGCCAAAATGCATACCTTTATTTAATTCCAAATAGTGCTAATATAAATCCCAATAATACTAACATCTTTTTAAATAATGCAAACTCACTATCGCACATGTTCCGTATGATTTAACGAGGCAGTTCTCGATGAATCAGTGAAATACAATTTAAAGTATGTACGATATATATAATGATAACATCCGGAAATGAGAAGCGAGTTACCGTAGAAAACCAGAATTTACAAATCAGAATTTTAAAATAGAGTTGGCTGATACACGGGAAAAATAAAAGTTTTCGGATTTTAGTCCGGAGAACCAATGGCTTGATAGTCATCTCTGGACAGAATTCAACTTACCGACTGGAACTAAGCGGAATGACACAGAAACTGTAGTTGCGACCATTCATAATGACCGGCACTGTGGATTTGTTTAAACACAATGCAGTAGCACAGGCACAAGGTTATTTCAGTACCTTTGCCCTACAAAAGTACTGCCTAATTACTAGGCTAAACGTGCACTTTGTCCGAAAAGTAAGCTGATGCGATTTGAAGTTGATTAGTCTACATTTGCATTAAAATTGTGTCTTTACCTCACTCAGTCGATTTTACATCCCAGGTGTGCAGATTTCTGATTTTTCCTATCTGGCTGGCAATTGTGCCTTGGCGGTGGACAGTTTGTCTCGCGCATCCAAACCGAAACCGTATCCACCCTGTCGCCCTGCCATTTCTTCATGCAGTTCTCTCCATACGCAGCCCGAGATACTGAAAAAACTTACTTTTCCCAACAGATTATTTAGCTGTTTATTTGCGGGTGATGAAACTTGCTTTTGGGAGCGTAGTTGTCTACCTAGTCCTTTGTCTACCTAGTTCCACTTGTCAATTTCCAAAATACTTAGTAAAACTGTGCTCACGTAAACTTTCCCGCCACCTACCGGCGATGATTTCCGCGGGAAGACTTTCAATGAACTTCGACAATACTCGGGAATTGAGATTGCCTATTTCAAACAGTTTTTCATGAAAATTTTCACTGAAACCTAATTATCTTTTGGGTAAATTCTAACAAATATTTCTCTAAGAAGCATGTGAGGGAGATAGCAATTTGTCGTTTATCAAGGTTTTCATCTTTATGAATGTAGTAACTAGTAGCAGCAAAATTAATTCGATAAATGAACTGGTGGCTTCCTTAAATAATGAATTGTCAGACAACGGAATAATCCGTGAGTACAATGTAAACATTTATGCTACGACGTTCACATTTGGTGTTCTTTTAACAGATTGTAGTGACTACCAAAAGATATTCGCTACTGCACAGCAGGACAAGATATAAGCTGTGATGCCCCGCAATAAGTTGTTTAACTGGATTATTAAATCATTTTTTAGGCAAATAGTGAAATAGCATTTTATTCTTTCTTACTCCCAATAAATGTGAACATTGCTGCAAACAATTCACTTTATTCTTTAAGTATAATCATTTTTCAAATAGGTGGGACCTTAATATCTTTCCTTCATTCCACTGAACCCCGTGGTCTTACTGTTTTCCGTTCATGAAAAGTTTGCAAATTCCCACAAAGCACAATGAAAAACAAAACAAAGTGACGAACGTTAAATGGAATCGGAAAGAGTTGAAGGAAATGGCGGTTTAGAGTCGCAGTGGTATGCACTGCTATGCATTTGTGTGTGGCTGCTTGGTTTTTCACACTATCAGATGGTCCCCCGCGTGTTCGGGGGACGCGAAACGGGTTAGAAGATTTTAAGCGTGCCGCACTAATTGTTTTCGGCCCAAGGAGAACGGTCGCTTAATCGAATGTATACAGCTTCAAGCTTGTTGAGGATGAGACACTTGGCAGTTAGTCCCTGATTGTTCCTAACGTTGTGGATACTGGGAAACAAATCGCATTCACAGAGTGGTTTGATTCGAAGAGTTGTCGACATGCCGTGTTAGTAATTAGCTTAGCTGTTCTTTTGCTCAAATAGGCCGTGTGGTGCTCACGAACTCAGTTGGGCAGACGCCTGCTTGTGCGGCCTATATACCTAGTCTCATAGGAGCAGGTGGATGAATACACACAAACCGAAGCTGCAGAATTTGGTGCTCTTTCCCTCAGGTGGAAACTTGATCGATTTAGAATTGAACGGCGTCTTCAGCTGTGCAGCGAAGGACATCTTGTTGAATGGATCTAACAGTTTCCGTTAAATGACTTCTGTCTTTTCATCACCTGTTGAAGACAAATTAGCGTATACTTGATTTTCAATGTTCCTATTTCCTTCTGTCTTACCTCATGTTGTTCTGTAATCTCATTTATGAATCGTCCGGGATAGCCAATTTACGCGTACACGCTCTGAGAGAAATAGTTCATTCCTGGTTTTTTATTTCCCTGTCCATTAGGCAACATGTTGGGTTTTCCTCCTTGTTTAGAGACACAGGGCTATGAAAAAGGATGTCGTTTTTCTACATATCTCTAACTAGGCAGTACCGTCTTCCCGAAGACTTACGAATACATCTAACTAGACACACCAACTCCCGATGATCTGAACCACAGTGACAGTAAATCGCCATTCTTCAACTACTTACGATTCTGTCTATTGTTGGGTTAATATGAGTAGGAACAACCGAGAAGGAGCTTGTTCTGCACGTTTTGTCGTTTTCAGTCCGCGAACTATCAAAGTAAACCTCACACTGGCTTAGACTGCCCATTATCACTACAACCGCCGCAGGAGATGCGAGGCGCGAAAGCAGTTTTGCGCATTTATGCCGGAGGTGCTGGGAGGAATCACGTGGGAAAAAAACGTGGAGGTATGCAAACAGTTAGGTCAGAGATGATTACGAGGAGGTTTTTAATAGCATAAAGCCATAATGGAATAAACAGGGCAAGACCAAAGATTTCCACTTCTTTAGCCAACTATGACATTTTGTTGTTTTAATCGTTGTCCTCTGAAACACACAGACACCCTGTGAGACAAGAACACAGCAGCAAATGTGGGAAAACTAATAGAACTACGTAAATTTTTCAAAAGGAATTCTTTTCTCGGTGAGAACTGAACACCGTAGTCCCTACCAATTTAGATTTTTCAGGCTGGACAGTTTGGCTTATAAGTTTAGGTTCTGCCCACGATTATTGATTAGTTAGCTTTAAGGAAAAGAAACCACAAGCGACAAAAAAGCGATTTCATCAAGTAACGGTCTTCAGAATCCATTATCAAATTAAATGCTAGTCTACTAGTCGATTATCTTTGTTGTAAAATGAATCAATAATGCTGCAACAATAGACCATTTTCGAACTTCGTATTACGACTAGCATTAGCCTTAATTTGAATTAGAAGAGTCAAAAAGTCAAACTGAGATTTTGTGAGGAAGACAAAAAGTCGCAGTAGGAGAAATTTTCAATGCTGTCAACTGCTTCTCTACATGGCAAAAATTAATGAAGTTGACTAGTCTGTATTGTATTTTTGGAATATTACACGGTAGCCTGCTGATCCTTCTGTTCCCTTCAGTGTGACCACAATTTAATTACCCTATGTAGACAGTGTACCACGATTGTGAAGTGCCGACAAAGGCAAAATAATCTGTGCTTTATTGTCGTCAGTCCCTGGAAAGTCTAACATGAACAACAAAATCGAGTCAACATAAAATCTGATTTCTGGAACAAATGTCTCGCGTATTTATCGGGTGCATATATATATATATATATATATATATCTGAGTATGTTGGACTGCTATTAGTTTTAGTGACATTTCCGAGTCATCTAATTTGCCAGCTTTGTTTCTCACCTTCCGGCTGCACCTGACTGAAACTGTTCTGTTCCATCACTAGGCCGTTAACACTAACAGGATGGCCTACTGATTGGCAGATTTACCATAAAGATTTAGTCACGGCTTTACGCTTTACAACGGCGCAACGATTTTTCTATTAGGGTTCGCTTAGACAAAGAACAATCAGTTTTCAACTAGTGATTGCTTTCTTTCGAAACATCCTGTGTTCTCGTATGACAACTGATAACCAAATACTTAGAGCTGTTCCACATAGGCTTTGTCAGAATAGGAATGCATGCTCCGTGCAATGTTGAAATTAAATTGTTCGTTCATGTTTACACACTGTAAGGTAAGTCATCTGTGATACCGTCCTAATTCGTTTTATCATCTCTTCTGCTTAGCAGCTGTTATATTCGGGTAACCGAATTGAATCCATTTTTCGGAAGCGTCAGATTAGGCTGAATTAAACTTACTGAGCTTAGCTACATTTGGACAGTTTTGCATCAAACCGGAAGTTCTGATCGGGATACAAGTAGATGCCTGAACTGAAGTAAAGCTTAGAAGCCACGGCAAGCAAGAAGAGGCGTGTAAAACCTAGAGGAAATTCAAAAGTAAACATTGTAGAGACAATAGAAAATTAATAGTAACGCTGAATCACCATTCTTTTTTTGTCTTGATATTAATCATTATGATGGGAAATAGCAAAACGATGAACTGTTTTGAGCAACCGGCTAACTTTCTAAACCTTTCGTAGGACAGCATTAACACCTGGCATTTTATAAAGTCCAATTGATGCTGACTTGCGTTTGCTAGCTGAACAAAAGCATGTCCATCAACAAGACCATGAAACAAACACACGTTCGCCATCTCACTGACTGGATAAATGCAGCAGTGTGAGTTCATCATGTACGCGTGCTAAAAACAAAGATAAAGTGCAATCAGGAGATTACTGAGCGACACCCGGCCGATTATTCTGATCGTGTTGGAGAAGGTTTTTTTGTTGCAACCTTACTGGACAAACCGATAGGACTGCTTTGATATATTTCAGTTTACCGACCATGCAAAGGAAGCTCCAACTACTCTACCGGGACTGCGCCGTCGGTCAGCCATGCACAGGTCGATAAAAAACAGTGAAGAAACGAGTTCAGTTAGGACGAATGAAAACAGTGACCAACTAGGATGGGTCAAATGGGATAATTGTAGACAAGCAAAAATCTTCCAACGACCTACTGTTTTATTGATTTGTGTTGGTTAGACCAATCCAGAAGTAGGCTTAGTAACTATCACAATGAGATAAAATGAGAACATCGTAATTGGTTTCGCGCAGTTAGAAGCATCTGGGAGCTATCAAATCTACACAAACGAAGGCATTCAGAATTTTGAAATTCTGTACTTTGAGGATGAAATACATTAGTGCAATTATCGCAAAAGAAAATAATTTAGCTCACTTAACTGTGACCAGAGTCACCGATCATCGGGAAGTCATGCTTAGAACACCCAGAGAGAATGTTACAATTGATCACTTACTAAAGATGTGTAAGATATTTTCTCTATGACCAGAATGCAGACTTCTGACATATTTTCCAAGAGTTCAGTTTTAAGTTTCACGGTTTATGGATGATCAAGATGCTTCATTTTCTTTTGAGAGCAGAAACATCCCATTTTTGATCTAAGTCGCCCTGATTTATTTATCTTGGCTACCTTCAGTCAGCCTGAACTAGTGACTGCGGTTAGGTTAGATAATGATTTAGGTCATTTTAGTAGCAGTAGTGGTAATATGCTTCTCAGATGCCACATCAGAATATCACTCATCTTGGCTGGTCTTCTGTCATTGTTAAAAGCTACTAGTTGCTCAAAGCAAATGCATACAAATTAACTGTTTGCATGACATTCAAGGCCGACGTCTCCACTTTTCCTTTTTGGTACAGTGGCCGTCCAAATCATTACTGCAAACTAGATAAACGATATTCACTACTATTTTGATGAAGCACAAGTCCAACTTAGCCTTTTAAAGTAAACTATATGCGGCAGTAAATTACTTATACCATTATACATATCATTCAAAGGAACAGTCAGTATTTTTTGGGTATGTTCACAACTAATTCAAGGCGAATTCCTACCTTTCAGATGTTTTAGAAAAGAAGGAGTAAGTCCAAGTCACTGATGATGTTGAGGACCCTGTTTATGGCGAAAACCTTATGGAATCACAAAGTTAGGAGAGTTCGAGGAAATAAGTATATGGTGTCCTTTTGTTTTATCAATGATCATTCATAAAAGTTCACGTGCTTCCTCCCGTTTTTGTCACGTTTGCCAAAGCCAAAAGCCACCACAGATCTTCCGTTGATAGATGAAGTTTTCAGTTAGTCAACCAACCAATCTACAAACTTATCTATTTATCTGCTTATCTACCTGTGTCTCTGTAAGCAGACGCAGCTACTAAAGCTTCTTCCAACACTTTTCTATGTAGCTGCATTTCATATATTGTATCTTGGTTCACATTCTAGGAATCACGCAATCATATTTTTCGGTAGCAGCTATAGGAATAAAATAATTTGATGAAGCTGGAACAAGCCCCATTGACCACATAAATTTGTGCGAATGGTAGAAATGTTTGGTCCACCTTGAGATTATATGCTCAACAAAGTTGTTCCACTGACATTCCCCATTTAGAGATGCCATTGGTTTTCATATAGTAATAGTAGAAGTTTAACCGAAAGGAAGTTAAAAATGTTTTACCTTTCAGCATATCAGCTTGCATTAAACCACATGGATCAATGACAGAGATATCGAAGGTTGGAAGATCGCGTTTATGTGAAAGAAAAGTGCAAAGTATTAGGAATCTTATGATACATATAATGCTGAAATTCCGCCTGAATCCCAATCAAACCGCCTGAATGGTTGACATTTTCGGTCCCATCAGCACTAAATATTCAATCGTTCGTCTTCCGCGGTTAAAATGTGCTGACGAAACTGTCCTTTTGACCCAGCGGAAGTACTAACAGACAAAGTTGCAAGCCGGGAATAGACAGCATCAAGTTTTGTGTCACATGGTTACTATCTCCAGAGTTCGTCACATTTTGATTATTAAAAACCAATCGCGGGCGCACTAAATATAATCTGAGGTTTACGCCACAGAAGTAAACGCTTGAAAATAAAGAAAACAAGCCGGACCACACCAGGGTTTGCTGAAGACAAAATTAAAATGATAGATAATAAAAGCTAATCACGGCATTTAAATTGTGATATCCAAAGAGAATCAAATTGCATTCTGCCGTTTTTTTGTCCGAGCATTGGGATATCCAGCCAGCTCCAGTTCTGCCAGGCTTTTGCTGAATTCTGACACTTTTTAACACCAGAACCTGTTCCATGCCCCAATGCCAGTGTTTATTTTTCTCGTCCCTTTGATCGATAATTTTAAAGTTGCCCAATATCATTTATCATTCACACATTCTATTCTCGATGATTTTCCATATCTATGTTCTGGCCCGATGTGGTTTGGTTCTCGTCTGTAACTAAAGTGATTCGTAAAGGAAATAACGTCTGCGGCAGAACAGCGCGAACGACCAGTCTACCAGGCTAAATTAGTTAATCGATTAACGGAATGAGGATATTGGTACAGAAGTACGGAAATTCTATTAACAGTGAGATTCATGACTAACTGTATGACGATTAGGCATAAGGGTCTATTTCGTGGTTTTATAAGAGATTGAAGATTTCGTCTGGCATTTCACTTGGGGCGTGACGAACTTGTTCAACTGTGTCCAAGATCGGATTATGTTTAATTCCCACTTTTTCCATGAAATTTATCCCACCATCCGACCAATAAATGGTTTCAAATCCGAAATGTCAGAAATTTATTCATAATTCAAGAACAATAATGTTTACACTCATTGCTTTGTGCATAGGTGCACCCACATGACTTCATCATAAATGAAAAGGCTGACGCTGAATTGAGGATACCTCATCTGAGAACGGAAGCTGCGCAGTGGTCCCCCCTTAGTATTCAACCGTGTGTAAGTGTATGTGTGTGTGTATATATATATAAGTGTTTGAGGTGGGCTGGAAGCTGAAAATATCTGAGTGAAAAGTCGGTCTGGTTGATCTGATTGTCCGGTTTGTGGGTGCCGGCAGGCAAATCGTTCAGGAAGTATGTTTTATCCCTGAACGATCAATTTAAAAAAGTATGCTTAAGGCAATCACTCCGTCTGATGGTTTCCGGTCGTCCGCTGCATACAGATAGTAAATGTTTTGTCGAGTTCAGTCCAGACACTATTGACGGAATCTAAGAAATTTTGGTTTTCACAATTTTTTTATGGTGGATACTAAGATCCATTTATCTAGGTTCAACTTTGGATGAACAGGTGAGAAATATAATTGGCCAAAACGCATACCTATACGCTAGAGATATACTCGTCGAGTTTAACAAATACCGAGAATATGTAGGTGCAGGCGTCTATTGTTAGCAAAATAAAATGGAAGTTTAATCAAAGATTTGCTAAGTAGACACAAATTCATCCACATTTGATAAGAGAACCTGAGTGCGAGTTGTTTTTGACAGAAACTTATTTTGTCGAGCATTCTACTTACGATCGCGCATGAATTTGCATGCTGAAGTTAGTTATTTAACGAATGGGATATTTTACGTTACCTGGGATTCATTGATTAGTGCTGTTTGTTAGTAGGACTAATTTCGTTTAGAAATGATGATAACTTGCACCAAAGATGACCTTCGGTCAAGGTCAATCAAGCGTGCAGCTTTAACCGTGTGCGTTGTTACATCGGCAGTGCAGCAGTGAGCTAGAAATGGTAAAATCTGTTTCCGTTACAATATAAGGGCTAATGAACGGATTAAAAACGTTCACCCAATTTACATTCTTGTGTTTAACTTCATTCAGGTTTAAAAATAAACAAGGTCACAATTTACGAATAAACTGTGCTAAGTGCATGATTCTACACAGGCAATCCTAACTGGTTAATATCAGTATTTCATGTTCGCTTTTCCAGAAAGATAGAAATAGTAACGTAAGGTGTATATCGAAAAATCGATGCGCAATCAAAGTTTGGATTGTAAAACTTGCTTTGAGAAAGACTATCACGGTAGTCGAAACGTTGGCGCATTACATCTACCAACCACGCTGTTATTAAAATTATATCATTCACAATATATAGGAATATTATTTGAGTGATTCGGATGTCAATGGATATGCGGTATGCAATAATATCGCAATAAGGAAGGAAATAAAGTTATTTCACGCGACAGCTGGAAACGCCGACCCCGTTACTGTGGTGATGGAATAAGTTTGCTGATGATGACATGAAATGTAATGGTAGCAAAATGCTAGTGGCATGAATCAGTTTTTATACCCGTCCATGTTGTTTGCTTAGTCAAAAATAAAGTGACAAGCTTTTTCTACTAAGCAAAACAGGATGCACTATGCGTAGGGAGAAATTATGAATTATTTCTAACAATCCACGTGCCAGATTGTTGTTAATGAATGTCACTGCGTTCTCCGTAATTGGCCGTTAATGTATCATTGTTGAGATAAACAGATGGTGGTTAACGTAGGATGTTGACTAAATTTCGAGCTCATCTGCTAGCTGAGTGACCCCAGGCCTTATGACATGTTATCAGAAAGCCTCATTACTTCTATCTGAATAACAGTAATACAAACCCAAGCATTTTGGTCCTTTCGCTGTTGTATACTGCATTGAAAAATTTTTATATGACGCTTGATCCATGAGTTTTGGCAGTCTCTGCACTTGTGAAAGAGACGAAAAGAGAACACTAAAGAATTCACCATGCGTACGTGTGCTATCTCCTACGGTTGCCTCTTGCATTATCATTGGCTATCAGGCGGGATCTCAAGGTTTCTCTTTGGACGTTGTACCACCCGGCTACCAAATCCAAAGTGCATGATAGGTACAAGAGATCTAATTCTAATCTTTGACCGAACAGTGCAGCTTACAAGGCAGTAGGATGATTTGCGATTCTCTCAACCTGCCTGGAGTCGATGACTTACTGTGCAGTGAGTAAAACGTGTTCAACCGAGGCTCTTTGAGACGTACTGTCATTTCAGAAACATTTTGAGAATGGGTCATGGCGACTAGCCAGCTCAAAGCCTGAGACAACCCTCGCATCCATACTGAGCCCTTTCTACCCTGCAAACAGTTGATTTATCATAGGTGTTATGGGCAATTCATGAGTAATCTGCTGGTGCAAAATAGCGTTTTAAACAGAGTAATCCACCGTTCAGTGTTACTTTCTTCGATTTGCGTAAGATCCCTTTTGAAATAGCAGGTTTGCGAAATAAATACTCAATTTGTGAATCATAAGAAGTAAAAAAATGTGCCCAGTAGGTTGACCAAGTGAAGAAAATATCCTCTAACTATCTTTTTAGACCTTTAATTTTTTTTAACCCTAGAGGATCTTTGCTCTTTGTAAAACGATTATTACTTTGTGACGAAATATAACCACCAGACAAAAGTGATTTCTCCCTTCACGTGAGTTCAGTTGTTTTTACACAGATGTGCGATAGAGGTGCAAAGACTCCTCATTTTTGTTTATTTAGGGTCTCGTAAACAAACCTACTGAGTGCATACTACGCCTTATTAAATTTCAGAACAAAATTATGCGCTTTGTGATAAATAAACAAGTCCTAAATTGACTAGAATATGAAAATTTCCACTGTAGATAGGATTCGAACTTTTGCACCGTGTCCACTCATGCTTTGGTAAAATTCTTCACGTCACGCCGTAAACGAGGCTCCTGAATGCATAAATTCTAAGTAAACTGTGAACGAGCCTATCCTCTTAATGATCATGTGAGATACAAACTATTTTGCATTGTGAAAGACTTCATGATTCATATATATCTATATACATACGCATATTTGTTCCAAACGTAACGGACACGATATCATGCCCATGACTAATCTTCCTGGACATACATTCACTTTTTGCATAAGAGTCTCGGGGAGACGATTTAACTGAATAACCGTGACCATCATCTGAACGTAAAAAGTAGAAATCGATCCTATTCTGAAGGTGTCGGACAATTGGGATTTAATATTTGATGATTTGTTGTGGGCTAGGCAACGAAGACTGAACTCAACCTAATCTGTTATTTTTTAATTGACTGACAGATTTTAATTAAACTGAGATGAAACATTTTTAACCGTTCAGCGAAACCCGAGGTTCCGGTAAAGAAAAATTTCGATTAGCATTAATCTGAACTTTGAACTCAACGTCATTTAGATGCGATTCGTCCAAATGTCTAGTCAGTCCCGTGGTGATGTGGCAAGGTGCTAGGAAAAGTAACTTTTGATGCGCCATTTTGGAAGAGGGGAGCCAGAATACAAACACGGAAGAGTTATCGTTTTGGTATTAACCTTATGCCAAGCTTTCCGCTAAACCAGACCATCGCTTTCGCGGTATTTTACAGAAATTCTTCAGCTAAAGCATGTTTTCCTCCTAAGGAAAAAGTCAAATCGGTATGAAATGCATCAGTTGTGTGACTGAAAACATCTACTGAAAATTCAGCTGAACAATGCAACTGTCCAATCTATCCACAAATTTAAACCTACGTGGACATCATTTTGGCAGCCGAGTTGGCTTATTGACTAGCGTATGCCGTTCCAAGGCGCGGAAGTCAATATTCCGGGGAAAATTTCCACTGAAACCTTTATATTAGTGGAAATAACCATAATATTCTTTTTGCTCGTTGTTGTGACTTGTATCTAGATGCAAACCGTCCTGCCCCTGGACTTAAGTTAACGGCATTCCAGTTAACCCGAATTTTTGATTAGTATGCGGAAACACATTTCTGACTGCCACCTCGAACCCGGTTCTGAAAAATTAATTATCGTGAAAATTACTGCAACTTATCAAGTCCATTTTGAGATTCACTGGTTTTTTGAAGAAAAAGTAGTCGTTTGTTGTTTATTTGTTCCAGCATTTGTGAAACTACGAAGAATTTCAAGGCATACTCGATACTATTCTTTCCTACCAGTCTGGAAAGTAAAATATCTGAAAATTAATTTTCTGTCCTTATCAGGGCATTCGGCAAGCTCACAATTGGTGTCAATTTGGACGCTTTTTGGAAAGCCACACTGGAAACTCCTGCATCACTACCTGTGAGAATTCGATATCTGAACACTGTTATGAAGTAGTCACCGCTGACCCTAATGCAGTTTACCTTATACACGTTCCGCAAAATGTGAGTTTGCACATGAAGCCCATTTGCTGGGGACTTTAGAGGCAAGATTTTTCATCTGATACCCATTTATTGCCTTGCTAAAAATATGACTTGGTGAAATTAAAGCTTATACTTACCCTGAATAGTTCCAAACAAAACTCGAAATTTCTGCCTGCAACCAGTTCATACAGGCGCGAAGAACTGCCATTACCTGAGGTAGCTAAAAGGACAGTGTCTATCGATCTGTGAACAGGTGTGCGCGTACGTACACACAACCATATATATATATATATATATATATATATATATATATATATATATATATATATACGCGCACTTAGACTAAGGAGGTGGATATAAGTCACATTCTTTTGCACCAGTTTTCAATCAGCCGGCGGACGAATATTTTGTTGCTGCCAGTTTTCAGGACATTTTCGCAACTATGAAACTTTTGTCGGTTCCCCTTCGGCTCAATTTTTATTCCTAAACAATAAAGTATTTTTTTCTACTCTTGTGAAATCCATGAAAGCAGACGGGCATGAAAACAATCTGATCCCTGTATGTCCTTTTCAATTTCGCTTGATGGAGAACTGTGCCTTTGTTTTGGGACAGAAGGCTTCATTTAATGGCACAAATAATTAACAAATATTTTCTTATTTTCCTCGGACATCTCCTAATGTTATCCTTCCGATTTTTGGTTCCAGGGCCACCACCCTGGGCAATGCCTTGCAGCTTCCAGCCTGACAGTTTTATGCGGCTTGTGATCAATAAAATTGTTGGATTGCACGATAGTGGTGGAGTTGTTCGACGAACTGATCGATTGGCTGGACCTCGTTGAATATTTTTATCCTCGGTCTGGTTGTGCGATGACTGTGACTTATGTAAGAAACGTCTTTCGTTGCTCAATTAGAGAATTTCATACAGTGTAGTCTGTCCAAAATTAGTAGGCTTGCGGTGGCCAAGCGGATAAGGTCGTGACGTTTGGGCATGAAGTTTATGGTTTCGAATGCTCCCAACGCCGGTCTACTTCCCCACTTGGCAGCCCCCTCTGGCCGCGGCCCTCTTCCTGAAAATTAATTTACATTGTTATGTCATCAATAAATGAAGTAGAAGATAAGTTTTTCCTGCCGTACTGTATCATAAAGTAGTTAATTGCACAAATATTGCCTTGATTATTGGTTGCCGGTACCATTTCCGGACATCAAAATTTGCGTTGCAGTCACTCGTCCATGGTACATCGTTGCAATTTGAAACTCATGTACTTGAAGACTTCGTTAAACGCTTTGAAACTCGATATGCCATCTGTAAATCATTAAATGGGCGTTTATTTGACAATGCTAAGAAAAATTCTAATTCTTTGTTAAAGAATTCAATTATTCTCTGCTTACTGGCGACTTTGCAGTGCACAAGACTGAAGAATTCATTTCCAATCAGCAAATTTCAAAGTGACCGTTTTGACAAATTTTCATTCATTAATGCGATGTGCAAACCAGCCACTTTGACTCTTCCCTTTTAAACTAAAGATTCAGACTTCTAACTGAAAGTTTGACCATCATTTTTAAGCACATTTGCGTGATAATCTCGTTGTCTTTATTTGCTGATCCAATTCGCAGCACAATCTAGTTTTGCTTCGTGAACTGATATTTTGATTGATGCAAGTAACTTGTGAACTACACTAATCAGTGTTTGTGATCATAAGCACTGGATACCCGGATTAGTTGTTGAAAGGAACAGTGAACCACTTCCGGCTTGATAGACAGATCAGGCTGAATGCCCCATCGGTACCAAACCATTCCTGTCCAGTAGGCAATGGAATGAGTGCAAGCCAAATGGACAGAAGCATTTCCGATTAGTTTGTCGTTTTGCCCATGTTTAATGCCATAAATTTGGTGAAGTAGATCTGGTTCAGTCTTCGTAACCTTACCTTTTCTTGACAAACCAAATAGCCAAACTCAGTAGGTTGTCCAAAGCCTGGTCTCTATTTAGGTTACATGCAGAGAAGTCATCTATCAGTAGGGGTGGGTTGCTTTGAGCTAGCGGCCCGTGGCCGTGCAAAACAGTGACGGATAGGTGCAACATGCACATGTGGCGAAGTTCAACAAATCGTTCAGAGCCTGCCCGGTAGCGTAATGGCCAAGGCGTTTGACTCAAATTCGCTCGTCCCGGGTTCGCGTCCCAGTTCGGACGCGGTGGATATGCACTGCTCATAGTTCCTGACAAGGATGAAACAGCTATACAGCATTTTCATGGTTTCTTAATGGTGAGTTGAGCAAGGAAACCATATGATGAACTATATCCTGGAATGTCACATTTCTGTGGACTTTCAATCTACTACTTCGGGTAGCCAGAGGCATTGCTGTTAGTCCTATTATTGCTTTTGTCCAAAATCCATTCGTTACGGTTACTCCCATTGCCTGTTCCTGTATTTCCATTGAAATTCTTTCCACTATCATCATCCCTGTAAGATTTCAGTCTGCTGACTTTTCAGGCAGGGAGTTACCGAACGTCATATTCACGCATTTGGGTACTGGAAATTATTTTTCATTGATGAACATTAGTAGGTTCTCGTGCACATTTATATTTTTGGTTTAAACCACATGAATTGAGAGCGACTCATTGAATTGCACATCTGACTCCTACAAACTCATTTTTAATGCCTAATTTTTAATTGTTCCGAACTTTTTGGTGCATCATAAGGACAAACCTTTCAATCCCCTCAATTTCCAAATACTATCAATTTTTTATTACCCACTTACAAGGTGCTTGTGTGTGCCCAGGTGACACTAGTTTTTATACTCCTTTGAAAGATCTGCTTGGCTAGAGCATACATCTGCTACAGCACAGGTTGGCTGGAAATAGTACTGAAGTTGTCAGTAGTAGGAGAGTTCAGTCGTCTTGCCCGAAAATAGCTTCATGCAGTGTCACTGGAAACCATATAAACACTGTACAGATGTTTCATCCATCAGTAGTACATATCCAATACGCCCAAAATGGGACGAGAACCTAGGTCGAACGACTGTGAATTGAACACATTAATTGTTGCACTATTCGAGCGGATTCTCGGCGGCTCATCGAACACCAACACTAAATGACATGGAGCCCTTATAATACTGTCATTAATTCTGATAAATACGCTTCCTGTTCCTTTACCTTTTCTTAGTTCATGGTGGCTGTAAGATTGGTCAAGACTGTCAGTCGATAGCATAGCAAAAAAGCACGGAAATTTTATTCATCGGGCTGGCTGATGGAGGCTCTTTTTGATTACTTGATTGAGGTCCACATGATTCCCGCAAGCGATGGTTGAGGACTGGGTAATTTGATTCAGTGTCGCTGTCATCGGCATTCTTCCATCCGAAATCTCTTCTCTTCTGAATATCTGTTCAGCTTCTTATTTCGCAGTCTATATTTCACCGTTCCTTGACCTTTTTTCTCTGAGTGTTTGGTGGTGTAAGTTAGCATGCAAACCCAGGGGAGGTTGTTTCGAGGTTAATGGGTACACAAACTGAGCTAAATTGTGAAAAATGTCTTTCCCAAAATCTGTTTTTGGTTTTTACGTGCATGAACGGGTTCTTTTCAGTACTGTTGCCATTTACTCCCAACTTCACAACTGATCCAGCTACAACCTGACGTTCCCCACCCCAGCAGAAGTTTCAGCGATCTTCAGCACTCGATTCATACTGGCCAGGATTATGACATTACTTGTCTTGAGATACATCCTCAATCATTGTCCCCGATGCCTCATCTACGGGGTACTGGATTGGTGGGAGAGTAACAGACGTCTAGTTTTGTACATTTCTCGTCGAACAAGCGATGTTGTAAGAGGACTTGAACTGTATTCCTGGTTGTTCATCCTCATGCGTAAATGTCTGTGCGGTCCTCATGTCGAAATTGTAATTGACAGCGATGATTTACGGTTTATCCTTAGTCTCCATCAATCCCTAGTCTATTGTTGGGCGGGCGTGATTCTTTGATGCTGCATCAGCTGTGCGTACTTACGTCAGTGAACATCATAAGGCACAGTCGAGCTAACACGTGGACCATTTGTCACTAGACGTACCGTATGTAACTGTTATTGCTGGCTTTCTGTCTAAACAATCACCCGCGATTAGTCGATCCGATTCAGTTAGAGAAACGAAGGACTACCACACTGTGTTGCATCTTGTATTCGTTGGCAATTTTGAGCTGATATTTAGCCCCAAGCGTTCTAAATTCTAAAGACGACTTGGGAAATTTCGGTCAGTCCCGGTGAAATCTTACTTGACAACAACCAAATAACTATATCGCTGCCGATACGAATAACTTTCCTAGAAGATATGTACACCGGACCATTTTCTATTTAAAAAATAAAGACTGGCCTGGCCTACTTGGTGGCGGGCAATTATTTGGGTTGTAATGGCAGAACATTTACTGACTGTCCACACAAGATCGCAACCAAACATCTAAATGGACACCATGGCCTGTTTTCAGAACCCGGGCACCGTATTCACGTTGACTATCATGGGTCTTTCCTGGAGTGGCATCATATTTAGGCTATTATCGATTTCCGTTCACACTGACTGTGAGTTTAATTTATTGCTCCGCTATGGTGCTAATTCTACTGTAACACCCTTTGCTGGAACATTTAGCAGACGGGGTTTCCTTCATGCAATTGTCACGGATATCAGGATCCACTTCTCGGACTTCTCGGACCGATCACCCGAGATTACTGCTGTGTCATCATATACTTCCCCCTCCCGTCGCATACATAATCCGATGAAAATGTTGACAATTTTGTGCACGTTAAAATATGTTCTTCCATCTGCCAACACGTACCTTCGACGAATTCATCAATAGCCTAAGTAATTTCTTCATCTATTTCCGTCGACCAATGAATTACATGGTGGAGTTTTTGATGCAGTGGTACGGAACAGAATAAGGTACCAGGACAATTCCAATACCCACTGGAATGACTCGGACCGAAACTACGCATATCCAACGAGGACACTTTCGTTCGATTTTGTTCACAAATTCTTTGTTCATGTACTATATACGGCTAATACTGATTAGGCCTTGCCTGAACTTCTCACCTTTGCACCGTTGCGGTTCTGATTTTCTGGTTGTGTACGAAGGTTTAAGTGAGGCCGTACCGGACTGTCTCAGGTGAAATTCACGAGGACTCACCTCATTTGGAATGCTTGGCCGCAGCGGATATGATAACTGTTGTTGAAAATTGAATTACTTTTTTCAATGCCCCCTTGATCGATATTCATGCGATATGCGCCGTACAAAACAAGATCGGTTTACATTTCCGTGTCGTGTTCTGCTAATTCCGCGAGTTCAGATTCTACTCTGGATATGGCCGGTCATATCGCATTCGGTACTGGTTACCAGTACCAATACCAACCTGAGACATCACAGCTCCTAACCCAGAAAATTTCGAAGCATAAAACTGGGCATGGACGGCTGCAGTGAAAACAAATGGCTGTATGTCGACGTTACGTTTGTGTACCATAAAGTTACGGATTCGGATTTACTAACAAGCTAACACCTTAACATACGGGACTTAACGCAAATTGCTCAAATTGCACAAACCAAATCACGAAAATAATGCTGGAACGTACGTAGCTCTAAAGGGGCTGGTATCAACCGCAGTCGCGATATTCAAACACCCGCAATCAACTCCACACAGAAACTCCTCAGCCGGTCGTATAATTCATCAGTTAAAGTAATCATGTACAACAGCGAGCCATATTCGGCATAGTCTCTAACGTGCAACAAGATCTTCCAAGCTCAATTCCTATGACGATTCCTGGGTGAGGGTTTCGTAACTTACCAGGAATAGCGTGCGATTCATCAGTCTCCAGTGGTTATATCTCATTCAACAAGCTGTAAGGTTGCAGCACGACCAATGTTGACCACAAAAACAGCCATCGCCCGCTTGGGTACGCTGCGCTTATGCTGAAAGTGCTGCTGTGGCATCCTGTCCGGGGACATCCAATCAGTTGGATGTTTTGGCCCTTGGGCTAAAGTTGCAGATCAAAGAGTCTATAAATCGTATGAAGTTGAGACACTTATCATCGAGGTTAGAAACTGGACCGACACCACGTCGTCTAAGTTGCTTCGTAATTCTACACAGGTTGATGGGACTCATAAGAATAACCGTTTTTCCCTTCCGGTGCGGAGTAGTCAGACTAGATTCTGGTGAAATCCCTGTGGTTTTCTACAACTGTGCCATAATAGACGGCGCATTTCTCCACTGTTGCACACCGAAGTACAAAGTTGCCCTTGGAGTCAACCTCTACAGGTTGACTACATTTTGCTTCGGAGTCTAGATGTTTACCGGGAGGAAATTCCGTATTGTACATCATCCCTTATGGGGAAATAAACAATCGAGGTAAACCAGCCGCACTCCTTTCAATGATAAGCTTCACGGCTGCCGGATGAAAGGAATTTAAGGAGTGAATTTGAAATAACCCAGTAGCTGCAGATTCGAATTATCCAGACAGTGTTAACTGATGCTCTGCCGTGTAAATACCCGGTTCCTTTATTACGTGTCTGTTATGTGTTCTTATGAATGAAATGCCACTGCGGATCAGAGGTTCGTTTAACCTAACGAAATTATTCAAAATCTGCTGTCAAGCAATGTTTTTTGCTCAGTGTTGGAGTAAAACGAAGGCAATTTTTGGAGTTGTTACAACGGAGACCGAACTGACCGGAATGAAGAGACTTCGGGAAAAATGGGAAATACTAGAAACTCGGAGTGGGCGATAGGTCCATTTAACAATCTCGTGGTGATTCGTTGAAAAATTTTCGTCAGATAGGCAAGGCTGACCTTCAGGAAGAGGACACAAGGTCAGAAAGTATTGTTTTTTCAGCAGCATGTTTCGAATATGGATAGATGAACCAAATTCCCCTGGAAGCACACGATCGGTTTTACGGTCATTGTCGCTCGTCGGGTATGCGTATCCGATACTCTCCGGTCTAGCCGAAATAACCGTGAAACCTGTCGTGTGCTTCCCAAGAAATTTTGTTTCCCCATCTTTATGCGAAACGTACCAATGAACAAATGCGAGCCAAGTTAATTTCACCCTGCTGTAATCAATCAGACTGATTAGATAAACGCTATCAAGCACTGCACTATACATAAACATGCATCACAGAAGACGTCTACATTGTGATGCAGTATAGGACGAAAAATTTTAGATAGGCTTTAAATTCCAGTGTAAGCAACTTGGTTGATCAATTAGTCAAAAACAAACCTCCCCAATGGCTTCCTTGGTTGAGCCAGGAACTGCAATTCAAGTGCACGATGAAGCTAGATAGCTTAAGAACAGCATAGTGAAAAGTCCTTCACTGTCACTGAAACATGAGCAGGTAGGGTTAGAAATGTTTTCTCTAGTGAGCAAACCTTATTCTTATTAAGTTGACCAGCTGATGTTAACAGAGTATAATGTGACCGTTTTCGTAGTTGATAACTCAGTATTATAGCTGAAAGTAATCAATAGAAGGTGTATATATAAACGAGAGCTTTGAGGTGTTCACTTTGTGCTTAATTTCGGTTCATTTTTGTCATTCTAACTCGCAGAGTAAGTCCAAGTGCCGTTTGATCCGCTGTGTTATTATGTCCTATTGATGTCACTTTATTTTTTCTTTTGAAATTTTGGCATCGTTATGGCTTCCGACTACCGCTACACACGTTTGCAACTATTCCTGCTTAACCATCCGATCGGTTTTCATCCTCGGTTGGCCTCAGGCAATCCCACCCCCGAAGATCTATTTTATCCAGAAGAAGCACTGGTTCTGGTTTACAGGTAGCACTTAATTGCTCCCTTTCCGTCAAGATGTCCCTTCAGGGATTGTTCAACACCAGCTTACGTTCCCGTTAACAAAAATTACGGAACCCGTCCTTAGTACTCCAATCACTAATTCCCGTTCCTATTTGCTTCATCACTATGCAAGAATCATGGATAAACCTGCATGTTGTGAACTCACACTTATTGGCCGATGATTTGAAGTAATAAAAGTAGCTTAGACTTTCCAGGAAGAAAAAAAGAAAGTGGGGACAGTGAACCAGCTACATCAAACCTTTTCTATCTGTCAAGTCTGAGGTTACTTTTATATAACCTGCACGCATAAACGACTGCCAGACAAATCAATGTCATTTCGAGCATTCTCATCATAGCAGCATAACTACAAGAAAAATATGGATGGTCTCTGTTAGCTTGCAACCCAATATCTCAAATAATTTAATTCTTTTTTAGCATCCATTGCTCTGCCCGTTGAGGATAATTTGCTTTTGTGGATGATTTCATTCACTCATGCATCAACCTAGACTATAAAGGATTATTCCCTCTGAAATTACGCGAATCCATCTTACCAGAGGACCATCAGCTGCCGCTACTGCCACCTACATTATTGTCGGCCTGCTTTGAAATTTCTCAAGGAAGAAAACTAATTCCAGGTTCAGTTTCATAATTTTTCACACGACAACTCTCTTCTCCTTCAGAGTTTTCTTTCGCAGTCATCTCGTTGTTCGTGTCCTAACCATTCGCTAAATAATAATGGAGACGGTCAGTGCGACCCGCTATATTTACCGTGCCCTCAAGACCATATTCTTCTCAAATGGCCAGATATTTCCACTCACTGATACTTCGGCGTCCGATACACCAGCACCACAATAAAGACTGGAACCAAATGTATTGACACGACGTTCACTAACGAACTCTTTTAGTGATGACAACAGCAAATCTATTGGGCAAGCGATTCGACTGTGGTGCAAGAAGAAAAAACCTGTGAAACTTGCATTCCGCTGAACGATAAAAAGTAAAAATCGTTGGCCAACAAATCAGTTCTGTTGTTTTTCTGTTCCTGTGCCTGATCTCCATATGAATCGGTCACTTTTCAACTAGTCCCTCCCATTGCCAGTTTAACTATGTTGATGATACTGCCTTCTGTTTAAACGTGTGTGATAATGACTTTCAAATCTTTGAAAGCAGTTTGTCTTCTATTTACTATTTATCGGTAGCAGTCGGTTTAAATCTTTATACATCTAAGTGTTTCGAACATCTGCTCTCTCTCTCTCTCTCCCTCTCTCTCTCACACGCACACATACACACAGTCTACCTGCTCATATGCACCGTCTTTCAAGAACTAAAGAACAATTGCCAGTGCTGATTGTGCGAAATATCTAGGCATTCGTGTTGCTAAAACGTCAACGTTGACTTCTCCCTTTTGTATGAATGTAATCATTCTCCGAGGGCTATCATGCCAAATCAGAAGGCCTAGTCACTACAAAGTGAAGCAGAGCTCTTATGCATACTAGTGTTTTTTCCGATCCTTTGTTTCGTTTCATCCGAATTTTGACCGCGACATAAAGTCAGTTAATGAACTAAGCCTAGCGCATCCAAACTTGAAGGCGCCAGGATAATGTCAAACTTACCTTATGCACCGCTAGACAAAAACCGCCTCTCGGAATAAACTGTGATCCACAGGCTCATCACAGTTAGTTCTTAATAACTACCGGAACATACCCAAGTGCAGTTCCTCGTGATACGGTCTACTGCTGCGCGAGCAGAAATTTCAAAGTTCGAATGCACTCTTTACGTGTAGCTGTCAACTAGAGCTCACGTGATGAAAGTGAAGTTTGCTTGGGTTACAAGCAAAATATGCTGAGAAGGGAAATCAACCTATTGAATTACTAAGTGTAAACTACTTTGTCTTTCAAGATCAATACTGAGAAGCTGGATAGATTGATCCAAAATTGAAGTTGATCGCCAGTGAAACCCAAGAAGGAAGAAACCTCACAATTGGGATAGTTAAACTCACAAGCGCTGATTAGTGCTGGTAAGCTTCATAGTCGTTTTTCAGTAGCTACAGTAGTTTAGTATGCATCACACCTAAATTGCACCCAGGCGTTATCCTCCATCGATTATATGATGATGGCCAAAGGAACATGCGCTACGGTTTATGCTCCGGTCGCGGCTGTATGGCATCTTCATCTTCCTGCAAATATTAAAGCGGAGCCAGGCCTTTCTGTAGTCAACGCTGTCAACCTTTCTTAATCTGTGATCAATACTGGACATAGTGATCATGCAGTTCTTTGACATTGCCCATCATTACACGGTTGGCTACATAAACTGAATTCCTTTTTCAAAGTCCTGTATGCATTTCGTGCTTTTGGCGATTTTTCTTCCAAATACACGACAGTAAACATCGTTCATCAAGGTAACCCGCTTTCTGTCTTTCTTCCTAACAGTGTGGTAGAAATGACTAGAGGTAAGAAATCTTAGCTTCAGCTAAACATAGTGGCACTGATATCTGCTCGGGCAGAACGCTGCCTGAAGTTGAATCCGCAGGCAGTTTAGGGAGTCTGAGTGAACATCCAGTTAGTTGACACAATATTTTTATCTCAAGGACAGAGTTACTGTGCGTTGGGTGCGATTTGTATTTTCAAAATGTAAGTGGCTGTTACATCATTTTTCTTGCAGGATGTGAGTTGGATGAATTAGGTAAGTTTTCTTATTTGGTCATTCATGTCCATTAGTCTCTTCTTGAATGTGAACAACTCAAATAGTTTGCAACTGATGACGAGGGTAATATACCATCGCTGACAATCATAAAGCACAGATAGGTCCACTGAATCCGGTATTGCCCAAGTTTAAAACTAATGAATACATGCAGGGTGACTAGATTTCAGCTCTCCTCCTTACTTCGTGCACAAAGAGGAATCGTATGCATGCGTATGGTGCCCGGCTAATGGTGATTGTGAGTGCGAGTATGTATTGCTGCACCTAACCACATTCTATCACACGTTGCATGCGTGCATTCATGCACATTCGCCTGAAGCACGAGGGGCTAAGAAACGCCAAAAATCAATGCCCTTGAATAACTTGTCATTTGATAGGCCTAAATGCTATTTTTAATTGTATTGTTTTACAAGCTGAAAATAAACACATCCGAAGCTATGTTCCCAAAATTAAATGTTGTCTTTTTGTCTTTCCCGCTGCAATACGCGCGAATGCCGTCGACCCGCTTCTTACCACGTGATTAGGTGGGCTGTTTTCAGCTTTACCAACTTTCACAATATGCGAGGCTCACATTAGAGGCACCTGTCATGTTGGCTTTGATACAGCACCGGAGGTGTAGGTGGAATCCCCGGCATTCGGTCTGTCAGGCTTCCGCTTGTGCACTTTTAGACGAAGTGCCATCCGGACCAGTAATAATGACATCGCCGTTCGGAAATGATCACATATGGTAGAACCTTGGAATACGGAATCTTGGCTTATTGACATAATTCACTTGTGAAATTCTGAAGATCGAAAGAGGTTTGCGTGAATTGTTTCAGCCGTACGAGCACGATAGCTAATTGTGATGGGTGTAAATGACCACAAAGCACATACTGTTTTACTGCATCTGCCACCAACTGTACCTAGGAATGCGAAGAATGCAGTTTCGTTTGTGTTGGTCATCGTCGGCATCTTTTTTTACAACCAGGAGCTTTAGGTCAGAGTTCGTTCATGTCAGCGCTACTACTTCTCGATTTAATGTTATCTGAGAATAACACATTAATGAATACCTCCTCCAAGAAGTGGGTGGAGAGGGAAAGCTCACCAGAGTGGATGACATACTTCGTTTAGGAACGTCAAGGTCGAACTACCATTGGTACAAGACAGTAGCACACATCTTCAAATAGCAAGAATTGTTAGAGGAAAACCGGCAGCCTAGGACTTTTCCACATCTGAACTCAAATGAAAACATGTGAGATTAGTTGAAAAAAAGGTTTCGTTAATGGGAAACATAGCAAATCTTCAGGTTTTGAAAAATCCTTGACAGTAAGTTGTAACGTTGGTTCGGCCCATTGATAGGCATCATGTGGAGAAGACTCTGAGCTTTTATTGCCGCTAGCTTCGCTAATATGGCTGGCTGATCCATACAACATCGCCTTTATTTTCGTTTTCAACGCGTGTAATCAGTATACAGGTAGGTGAGACCGGAGATGATACAAAAATTACACACCTAGTGGTATTGCATATATTCAGTGGTAAAAACCGCATTTTCTTCCTTCTCATAATCAGGGTGTTTTCTTTTAAAACTACGTGCAAATCACTCAAGGTCGCTGAGCTTCCGAAGGTCTTCTATTTAATAAGGGTGATAAAGGCAAAAGAAACTTTGTTGATCTACTTGACTCTTCGCTCCTACTACTGTACTTTCTACCGAATGCTTTCAGTTCTTCCATTCAAATAGTGAACATTAAAGAACTTACAAGAAAGAGTACAGATTTGGTTGCAAGATCAATACCATCAGACTCCCGTGAAAAATCATGTATCGTCTGATTGATTTGTTCTGACTGGAATCAGTTTACCACTGGACATCATCTTAGGATTTGCTGGAATGTTTCGTTTACTGAATATGATTAGAAAAAGAGGCTTCAATCAATAGAACAAACACGATTCTTCCCGTCTATAGAACGTTGCTTCTGTTCTTCTCAGTTAGACAAATTTACTGGGGAATGCCCGACAAGCTTAACTTGGATTTTGTGCAAAAATTTCTACACGGGAACAATTTATGGTCATTGAAAACATTCTCATTTTGGTAACACCTTGAATGAATTCGACCAGCTGATGTTCGGGTATTTTCAGGTTCATAAACTTGTCGATCAGTCGAGCGCTTTCCGTTGACGGAACAATGAACACATTCCCATGCATTTTGCTCCAGTCATCTGAGTGGGTTCTCGATTTGCGCAGCCAAAACTGAATGATACCGTCTCAATTAGGTAACACACTAGATTCATCGGGTTAGCGAACTTGTTGCCGAAACATTTTAGAATCCATTTTAAATTGTTTACTTTATCGGTGTTAGATCAATCAATTCCATTCATTGTTCTAAACGGGTCTAAGGTGAAAATAAATTGTTCGTCAATTTCGACAAATCGTACAAAAAGCACAATCTAAAAATTTGATAGATTGTTGCAATGGGGACAAACCGACGTAACGCTAAATGCACAGTTTATAACTTGGGACCGTTTATTATTCGCACATTCGTGATCCACGGCTGAAGTGAGTCTTCGTCTTTGCAGAACGAATTTGAAATCACCTGGCACGGTCAGCCAATTTTGGGTGTATTTATCAGTCCACTTGCTCATGTGGGACGTGTCAGGTCGGTTGTATCAGTGCGCAGATAGAACCACAAAATCTGTTCGAGGCTCTATTTTTGATATGAAAACTTTCGACCAAAACGACCGTAAATATCGAAAGAATTGGCTTGCGTGACCAGCCGATCTGTGATTTCCGATATTTACTCTCTGATTGCGAAATTTACTCCGTTACGTAAATTATAAATTGAATATTCGCTGTTCCCTGCCCCCTCGGGAGACGCCGCGATCATTTTGCAATCTGAATAACTGGAACTGGCATAACAAACAAGGATTTTTTTATTATTGCTGCATAAATAAGACAGTTAATTAGTTTATCAGTGGTAATTAGTGAAGGCGAGGTGTGTTCTTCAAGGCTGGTGTTATCTGCTGGTATTTTTTAATGAAATAAATGAGAAAGCATGTGACTTGAATGTCTTAATCTCATAATACAACATCATCGACAGTCTAATTGTTTTTTTCCCAAGGCGTCATACGAAGAGTTTACAGCCTTTACACCGCATCAATGCTGTGATGCACCCCGAAATTTGTATCACCTTTCCTTTTAATGAAATAAAGGTACAGTACTTCTGGAAAAGGACGATATATTGTGTATGAAATTTGTCAAATAGTGTGCCACTAGCCACCGACATCAAGTAGCCTTACTGTCCTGGGGTCAAACCACGGCTATAGCCGGTCTGACTGAGAACGAGGTAAATAAAATACTAGGATTTGCGAAGCATTCCTGACCGCTGGTCATCTGTGCGATAACACTACTCCTGTAAAGATTAGATCCGGAATCTGGGTAAGGTTTTAGCTTGTCCGAGACAGACGAGGTAGACTGTGTGCCGATTTTCGAAGAGTGAATAATCCACCGCTAGCCAACAGAACCCCCAAAAAATTAATCTAGTGAAACATCTGGTTGTACGATGCGCGCAAGAGGAAGCAGACTTCTAATGGGATTCAAACTCCACCGGATCTGCAAAAGACAGCAAGCGGGAAAAGAGCTGATAATGACGACCAGGGTAGAAATCAGCAACCTTGGACTTATAGTTTGCATGTGGACCAGGAAAGATTTGTGGGGTCAGCCTGCTGATCGTTGTCGAACAGGTGGATTGCGACAGAATCACACAGTGGCTTGCCATCGTGCAGGTCAGATTCCACTGTACTTTCTCTCCGGTCATTAAAAAATTAGAGCGGATGATATATAGGTTTTTATTCTCACTGGTACGTTTTGCCTGCGAATGGATGAACAAAATGTGCTCGGAAACATAAGGCCGGACTTATCATCCATCCACTCTCCTGAAGATTTAAAGAAGATTCCAGTGGATGATGTATGCTTATCACATTTACTTCACAAGCATTTCTTTATTTTAGTGAATATTCCCTGTCCCTTTATGGTGCATACTGTCCCGTACAGACAAAGCGCAGTCGGTAGGAAAATTTCCCATATACAATTGTCTTTAAATTCAGTTGATGAATTTTGAGAGGGAAAATGAGTTGCTCGGGCAGATAATTAGTTTTGCTGAACATTCGTTATTCGTACGGCCTGCAATGCAATCCTCCCCCCACTTAAACAACAGTAAAGCATCCTTGCCGCCAAAATTTCCGGTAATTTTCTGTTGTTGGCAAGGCATCCGGATCCCTCAGAGTAGGCTTCTTCATTATTAATTCGTTCCGCCTTAGCAGGCCATGCTTTCTTTGTCCATTCTCAGTCATTACTCAAGCTATAGTGAACATAGTCTTGAGGGCAAATCATACGCATTCTGGCGGTAAGACACCACAAAATGAGTGCAGCTCACGTGGCACGGTACAACAACGCCCCGAGATTAATTAGGACGGGTTGGGCGTCCCAGATTGTCAGGTCCACTTAGTCGGCCAAAGGGTACCAATATATGAGTTTCCTGTTCCCTGACTGATGGCACTTGGTTGCACATGGTCTAGGCGGATAACTGCGAAAAACAGCATAATAAATCACTTCCAAGTAAATTCATGGCTCTTCGTTTATACAGTTTGCACTGATCATTCTACAGCACTCCCGGTAGGCGGCGTAGGCTGTGCTCCGCAGTGGCCGAAGTGACTCAAGCACGAGGTGGGAACCTGAACCCAAACACAAAATCACGAATCAGCATGGCCTGTCGGAAAGTCAAAACTTTCCTGGTTGCAGGTAGCCAAAGTGTTTCCACGCACAAATTCTCTGACCACCAGATAGATTTTGTTTTTCCGAAGTACCCCTACCAAATCCCGCCTGCTGACTTACTGAAATCTCCTACTGGATGTATCACAGTGGTCCAGAAAATAAGCCCGAGCTTGAAGGTATTGCCGTCTTATTGGGCAGTCGAATTCACACAGCCTTGATCTATTTAGATTCCGTTACATCAAACCAAGCAAGTGGACAGTTTAGAGTTACTGCGTTTAGCCTGACAGTTGAAGGTGATTAGAATATCCAACTCCAACCAAGGGACCAGCAAATGAATGAGTCCATTACACAGTAGAGTGATTTGGCCTCCATGAGCGATGCAAGGATAAAGATTGTTGCAGATCTTCATTGGCTGGTGGTCACCATAACCTGCTTTTGACATCCAAAAGGAATCTGTTTGCGCGGTGCTTCATTGGCAGCGAGAAATTACAGCAAATCGATTGTTTTCATGCATTCACGTTGAGCATCATCGATCACGGGCTATTGGAATTTACCGTGGCAGTGCAATAGGAAACGACAATAGAAGGGATCCCTTACTCGTGCATGCTGGCCTCTTATTTGACACGAAAAGAATGTCGTCCTCGCTGTAGACTCGATGATTCCATGCTAACAATCTCGCGGGGCGTCCAAATTTTATTCAACAGGACTACATCTAAATTAGCCAATACCGACGAACACGGCAGCGTAGTTGAGCTGCAGTCGGAGTTAAACGCTCTCACTGTCAGCCCATGTCTTTGACAGCAAGGCGAAACTAAATGGCCCAACAAAGAGTGGAATTATTAGTTTTGTGAAACTGTGCAACTCACTTAATCACAATGAACTTCACCAAGAAGCTGCACGCTCCGTAAAGCGATCGATAAGGATGCTGACATAAACTCGTAGGTTGCAGAGACACTGAAGTTGCTGTTCGAGGCTTTAGGCAGCACTTTCAGTGTTAGAAAGTGCAGCCTCCTTCGTCCACTCAGTGAGACGGTATTGACCACCTTACATCGAAGATCCAATAGAAACTGCAAAATGAATCGAACGCTTCAGCCAATTGCCCAATCTCCCCCTAATCCAGTATATCTGTGTAGCGTCATTAGGCGACTTAGAAGAATATTAAATCAATTTCGGGACTACCGATAAATCGGAAATAATCCCTGTACCGAATAAGAGGGGTATGATTGTGACAGCTTCTTAAATTTAGCCGCTCCGTTTTTTTAACCATGGTTGTAAACCACTTTGTCGTTATTCAGGACACTGGAAGCAGTTCTAACCAATGTGGATGTCGTCGAGGAGGAGATTATGGCGACCAGTTTATTGTGCCGTGTTAAACATCCGTGCGCATTCTAGCAGCTCGTCACAATGTGCTTCATCGAATTCCCTGAGGCTTTCTACTCCGCTAGCAGACAGTAACAATGGAGCAAACTTCAAACCCACGGGATGCCCGAGAAGCACAGCGTACTGTTGGAAATTTGGAAATGTGTCAACATAGGCACACGTCCAAGCCTAGGGTGAGGAACCTGCCTTCGACTGAGGTGTTCACCGAGACTGGTTCCAGTCATCAGTCTTAGTCAACTCCGCTACAGATTGGCTACTATGTAATGCCCTCAGAAACCTTCTAGCAGTACAACTTGGCCGTGACTATTGCACCAATGACGGCAAATTTTCCGTCGACATTCTGCGATGAGGTTATAAAGCTGTCCAGCCAGATCTATACCGGATAGCAAGCAAAGCTGAGCTGCTCGGCTAGAGATGAACGCTTCTAATACAATGTTCTTCATGAATTCAAAAGAACCATCACACGCCATCTGCATAAGTGACGAAATTTTTGGGACAGGTGTATCACTTTAAATATCTGGATTATGCTGTCCAACTAAACGTCCAGGTCAGAGATGAGGTTAAACATCGTGTAGACTGTCTCAGGAGAGTGGCTTCGTAAGACATTGTGGTCTTACGGTAAAATAAGTCTGCATATAAAATTGGGCATTTGCCGAGCTGTTGTCGGTCCAGTCCTTAAGTTTCTTTGACCATAAGAAAAGGATGGAAATTTTCGTTTACTGGTTCCGGCGCCGTTGAAAAATCAGGCAGTTTGATCGCATCTCAAATGTCGCCGTAAATGTGCGCCGTATAGAGGACGAACGACATTTGTTGTTTCTCCAAAGATGTCGCCCAAATCCGCCTCCGATCCGAAACGCAACTAAGGAGGAGAAGCCTACTCCAGTCGCCTTGCCAGAAATTTTGTCCTGATGGCCAATTGAAGACAAGAGTGAGTACTACTAAGACGAAAATGGACTGCCTCGGCCTTCATCTGGTTTTCACAGCATGCAACTGGCTCATCAACAGGATTTCACGGTGCACAAATCTTGTTGTGGACTGTAAAGCATGGACGGCTGCAGTCAGCGACTTATCTCCTCGCAGGAGTTAGTTGAATAAAAGCAAAGTGAAATTTAAGTGCGATAAAACTTCACTAAAGCCTGTGCTTCGAAACTTGCCATTCACAATTACGGTGACCCACGAGCAAGAAGAGCAAACATCCACTACGGACAATTACTGAAGTGTATCCCACCACTTAAGTTCGTATTATATATCTGCACATAACTTTGGACTCAGAGTTGGCCGTCCGGCTAGAAGAATTCTTATTCAGGTTTTTTGCGCAGATCGTGGTCGAGGAAAACAAACGTGTCACCTTCGAAAGCTGCCGAGTAAGCAAGCAGCGACTGACCTGAGCGAGTGTATTTGTCTTACTGTGTGTACTTACAATGAAACTGTTCACTTTAAACAATTGCGGCTAACTGATCAGGACGAACGGTTCAGGGTTTGGCCGGGTTTGGCGTCAACTACTTGATGCTTGCGTTTGCATCCGCCAGAAAACCGTGCATGTTCAGCACAAATTGATCCTCAGTCATTTTGCTAAGACAGAAAATCAACAGGACTGAGGATAGAAAAATTTCGACTGAGCAGAGGTGGATAGCAAATTAGCTGCGTCACACTGGGTAGTAAAAAATAGTCTACTGGGCTCACGCAAATCTGCACATTTTATTTCGTCATGAATCCAGTGGAAAATCACACTCAATTCTGGGTTGTCAAACTAATCAACTATCAATCTAGCTCTAATACAAAGACATAAAATAACCGATTTTTCGTGTTGTTAGCTGGTTCCGTGATTCGATGAGCTTTTGTTGGGATATTATTTAATGTATCGCTCCCAAATATTACACAATAGTTCTGAGTGAATTAAAGCGCCTAATTAAGTTGGATGTGTTGAACAGTTTTTGAGCTTGACAAAATAATGGTTTGCATTATGGGTCCTGCAACAATAATTTGATCTGTACGGCACCCGAACTATCTTCCACGTGTTTGGTAACTTTGTTACAGCGTCGAATCTACCACTGGCAATAAGAAAACAAACAGGCCAAAAAACTTTTTTCAAAGCCGAGTGACGCTAGTGATTGTAGTAAGTGACCATATTACTGTTAACGTGTACATTAGGCCGTTTGCTATTTGGTCAATTACAGAATTTTCCGAACACAGTGTTATTGAAAATTAAATATTCCCAAAACACTACTCGTATCCAAATTGCTGCCTGATAAATCGGTACACACTGTGCTTTTTTCAAGCCCGTTCTATGGTACTTGGGGATAGGAAGCTGAATGACATCTAACCAAATACCCAACTAATTACACAACCATTTACTAACACAAAAAATCAAGTGGGAGAAAGTTTTCTCGGTAATAGATGGATTGAATAACACATGACATAAATTAATTGCATTTGTTTACGACGAACAACTCCGTTACACATGTACTTGATCTGCACAACGAATGCAACAATTTTTCCTGTTGGACTGTCACTTTTGTCCAACACAGACATGAAATTAAGCCCGAAGGCGACTTCCAGCTGTTATCGTCCAGTTTCCTTCATTTGGACGATTCGGTACTTTCGGATTTTTCGAATCCATGAGGTATTACACTCAGTCACAGTTTGCGTCGCCCGATTCTGTTCGAGTATTACTGAACTGAAGTGCCGTCTTGTCTATACAACACCGTGTTTTACAGCCCATCCATAACCCGTTTTCAAGTTGAACGGTCTGTTTGATCAAAGCATTACACCCCAACCGAGTGTTAGATATTGTAGGCTCCCTGCGGAAAGAGTGAAATAGTTTATTTGCTATTGAAATTATTTACGCATAAACCTCACAAAACTGATCAGTATAACAAATTGCAAGTCAACCTGTAGCTGTGACTGCCAGTTTAGATCGGCCATTTTCGATTTTTGATTCCAGTATTCTTCCTCGTCCTTCGGTTTGCTACACCTGGGAAGTGAACGAATTCGTGACTGACTCTGGGTCTTACCCTCAGTGAGCAAGCGTGCACAAAAACATCGATAAGCACAAACAGTTTTCCAGTCAAATGTTGCTCATAAACGAGTGTCGCAATTGTATATGCAATCATTTCAAGTCATTCTGTCTGCGGACTGCCGCTCCACCCGAAGAGTGTATGTTACCAACCCACGAACAAATTGCACGCACGAAAAATTATGTAACGCATTGTTTTTTTGGTGTATTCCGAATCTTGTTCGGTTCGGACTCGTGAGGAACGCCTTATTTCTGTGATGAGCCATTGCTGAATATCTTTGGATGCACTTATTCTGGACTGCATTATTGTGATGCTTGCAGAATCCGTACTACTAGCGACATTACTAAGCCGCACAGTTCTGAGTAAAATCCCGACTACATCGATGAATCAGATCAAAATTTGCCTGGTGAGAAGGCAGTAGGCTACCGCCAAGTTTCAGTCCAGTGATGCAGGCTCATTATAGGCACCAATTAATGGTTGAGACTTGGCACAAGTGCATTTGCTAGTTCGACTGAATGCGACGGTAGCGAGATATAGTTATTTTTCATCAAAATTATCTCGTCTATTCTTTTTGACCGAGAATTTTTTCCGTCAGTGCCGCAAGTGAAACTGATGGCCCGAAACGAGTCTCGATAGGCCGTGTACGTATCAGCTTGTAAAGCACTCCATTAAAGTGAAATCCCACATTCTTATTCAGTTTAACTATATTACCAAATGTCAGGAATTAGATAAACACTTTCCGTTAATTGTAAGATAGAATGCTAAACTAAGTGCACAATTTCAAAGACTTCCGGTTAACCACAAAACTGGGGAATCAGATAGCCCAAATTTGAATAAGTTTTGTGGATCGCTCTGAAAAACTTGCCCCTTTTGGACAGCATTTGATGTGTAAGTCGGGTCCTCGGTAGATCTGAAATTATCCGAATATTTTGTTTATGTAGGCGAAAAATGTAATCCGTTGTTTTATTTTTTTATTAAGCTTCAACTCACTTTATATCCTATATTTTTGGAAGATTTGAAAACCAATAGTGATCTATACCATTGAGGTATCAGTCGCGGTATTGAAATTCGTGTAATCTGTGTATGATCTTCTAGGTTAAACATTTTGGGCAAATTTAAAAACTTTGATTCTGCTGGTGGGTGGCAGATGGGAATATTTATCAGTTAAACCACTCGTGATTATGTTGAACAGACTATGTGTGTTTCAGTGGATCAGGGATACGGTTTCAGTTTTGTAACAGTTCGGATGAATTAGTCGTGGCGTAGCAGATTCGTGGTTTTTTCAGTGAGGAGTCGAACTTGGCTACCTCACTGGAAGTATGTAGTCTTTCTTCCGTGTACACTAGAATCAAGAACAGTAATTGAAATTGAGTTTCCCTAGGTCATTCTTTACTGTCCGTAAGTAATAAAGGGGAAAACAGTACCTTGGTTTGATTGATTGTTGGGATGGTTTAAAAATGAATGTCCGAGGACCATCGGGATATACAAACCCGCGGTACCTTGTGATTGCCTGTTGTAGTGTTGCTTTCGTTAAGCAAATATTGCAGGTGTTTTGTTGCCAGTACAGTTGATGATGTTACCGAATCGTAGTGGTCAGTTTAAGAGGGCATCAAAGAACAAAAGGGACGTATAGCCCAAATGGTTTGTTCAGTGAGATGCAACTCCTATCGAAGGAAGCTAGTGCCCACTTGAATGCATAAAGGGTGAGCAAGTCCAATTGAATCAAAGCTATTTCGCAGTGATCAGTTATTACTTGCGGATAAATAGCACATTTTCATTGTGTCAGTCAACATAGATGGCATTTAGTAGAAGCCAGTTTAGATGTAATTAACCGGTGATTTTGATCGCCTCAGTGTTAGCTCATAATCGAATTAATTTTAAGGAATTGTGTGGCCGTTTATTTTTCATCAAATGATTCACCAATTTTACTATATTCCTGATTTTTATAACATTGTAAACTGCTTACCCCTTCCATAATATCGTCATTAGTGAAAATGTCAGCCTTGCTGCTTGGAGATGAGCGCAACACAGAGATAAATCCCATTACACTTAATTACTTGTCTGTTACTAATTCTTGTCAGATGAGGCATTTTACGCACACTATCGGTTTTCTGGAATCTGTAAGGGTTTGTCATTCATCTGCGTCCAGCAGTTTAAGCAGCCTGTTTTCCTTAGTGTTCCAATTTAATTAAAAAAATTCTCTTCATGACATGTCCTAGATGATATACCTGGGCTGTTGAACACTTGTTAATTATGTGTAAGCAGATAGATGGATAGAGAATCATAGATATTTTTCTGGTGCTTATCATTTGGACTGGGCTGGTTTGACTCTGAGTGTCCGCTGACGTGCTAGTTAATGTAATTGTACCCTAACAAGCTGGACTCAAGGAATTTCCAATAGAAAAATGCTTCCTGTCCGGAGTTATATGGTAAATATATCGTTGAAAAAACACAAGTTGGTGAACAAGCTCGTTTTCAGTGATTCGTACTCATGCCATTACATCACTATATATATCTTGACAAAATATTTTCACTATAGGAAGGATTGGATTAGTCATTTGCAAATATGGGTGGGGAAGGGATTTGTGGTGTTAATTGTTTTGTTGTCTAGGGTTTGTATTGGGACGGGGGGTGGGCCAAGGGAGTTGAAGCGCAACCACAAATTGTTTTTTGAGAACAAAGTGGAGGATTGTGAAGACGGATTGCGACAGCTTCCGCAGTGCTCAAGAGGTGACACTCTGCCAACTTGGATTGTTGACCTCTGACCTTATACAGGGTCCGGAAAGCTTGCGTCACATTCACGGTGTGGTTAGTCTGTGCTAGATGTGAAACAACTGCGCTATTAAGTGACTTATTGTTCCAGTGCCTAACCAAGCCGAGTGGTGCTCACGGATGTGTTCAGACAAGCGCCTGGTCGTGCGGCCGATGTACATTGTCCCACAGGAACATGTTTTGTATCTATTAATTCACATGTTCCTGTGGGACAATGTACATCGGCCGCACGACCAGGCGCTTGTCTGAACGCATCCGTGAGCACCACCCGGCATGGTTAGGCACTGGAACAATTAAATCACTTAATAGCGCAGTGGTTTCACATCTAGCACAGACTAACCACACCGTGAATGTGACGCAAGCTTTCCGGACCCTGTATAAGGTCAGAGGTCAACAATCCAAGTTGGCAGAGTGTCGCCTCTTGAGCACTGCGGAAGCTGTCGCAATCCGTCTTCACAATCCTCCACTTTGCTCTCAAAAACAATTTGTGGTTGCGCTTCAACTCCCTTGGCCCACCCCCCGTCCCAATACAAACCCTAGACAACAAAACAATTAACACCACAAATCCCTTCCCCACCCATATTTGTAAATGACTAATCCAATCCTTCCCATAGTGAAAATATTTTGTTAAGATATATATATAGTGATGTAATGGCATGAGTACGAATTACTGAAAACGAGCTTGTTCGCCAACTTGTTTTTTCAATGTGCTCAGTGGTAATTTTCAAGGAAATATATTGTTGTCATGTCACTATCAATACCAGTCCTTTTTCAATATGGCGGTCAACATAATCTACCACCTGACGGCCACAAAATGCCTTTCACGATGTAAGGATTTATTAGCATGGTCTTAAGATAAACCTCGTTAATTTTTAACGATCCCTAAGTGGATACATGCCTGAAGATCAGCGTTGTAGTAGAGAATGAGAAGAACAGTCTCATTTTCATTAATCATTTACTTCGGTTCTAACAACTGAGTACCCTTAGCCTTTTTTTAATCTTCGATCCTCCTAATTTAACTAGCTTGAATGAGTTTCTGATTGCCATTTTGTGGTTACCCCATGTGGATTAGCTACATGTAAAAACAAAATGGTGCTCACACTAAGAGACAAAATCTTTCGCCTGCGATAGAAGGTGGCCGCCTAGATGCAAAATGATACAGCTCAACCCGCATGCCAGGCGCACTATAACTCTGTTTGCCTTCAGACGAAACAGGTTCATACTGGATGCTGTCTGCATGGTGCGGAAGCCCTATTGGCTTAATCTGCCCCTAAGCTGGACCAAGCCGTTCCATCGGCCTTCGTTGGTCACGTGATGACTGACCGGGATCGGTAAGTTTTAGTCGATAAACACAAGCTGATCCAGGTCGGTTCGTGCCGAGGTGTGTGCGCGTTCCAGCAACACAGACATAATGCGACCGCCTTACCCTATTGGCTGCCAACTCACAGGTGATACCATTCGCGATTGGATGGTAGACAACAGCAGACAGGCAAGCCGAATGAACCATGCAGTGTTGCCCAACCAACACGAGCGGTTTGGTTTTCTACTCAAGGCAACTTAAACCATGTCATACTGAACGTTTACTAACCAGGAGAACCAATCAGGTGGTGACTCGGAAAGCCGATGAAATATTTGTATGCAAAAAAGACACGACGAATAAACGCGTTATTTCTATAACTGCGGTTGATTCCCTCTAGTTAAAATGCGTCCCTCTGGTTCAGGTGTCCTAGTCATAGGTGGTGGGAGCGGACGATTGCTGACTATCATTACACATTAATGGTGATCGGCATTTGCAGATAGAAATGACAGATAGTTTTTAAAGTAACCGTTAACAATATTCTACTGTTTGTTACGATCCTCTCTTGCAGAATCCTTACCGCTCGCTGTCAAATTTTATCGATCTTCGACACTATTCTAGGGTTATTCGTGTTTCACTGAGTATCGTTTTGACCGGATAAGCTACAATTCTATTGCCGATGTTGGCTGGTTTTTCATAAGGAGCAATGTTTATCAACATATATGATCGGACGTGTTGGCAAAAAGTCCCCGTGTTCTTTTTCACGGTTGGATTTACCTTCGAATATTCACCACAGATTTCACAATCTACGTAAAAATGTATTTCTGTCTGCTGACAGGTCAATTTTAATTGGACTTCATTGACTCAAAAATGTCCGTTCTTTATTACCGAGTATCGGGATATACTCAGTGTTCATGATTTATCCCCAACCTACTTTTCATCAAGTGCTGTCGAGCACATAAGTGGACCATTTGCATTCGAGATTTTTGACTGTTCCCACTTGTTGCGGACTCGCTTGCTTCCATTAAAAAATTTAATTTTTACTGACATGATGGTATAAAACACTCAAACATTAGAGGGTGCTTGGTCGCGTCCGATAACTGTTTCTGGTCTGGGGAATTCGATAATATTAATACATACTGAATTGCATCCCTGTTCCGTTGCCTAGCGTCAATCAGTTTTTTTTCGATAGGTGAGGATAATCATAACGAACCTATACGTGGGCATTCAGTGCCCACAAAATGAAACGTTGTAATTTTTCGATTCTTTATTACTTTTCCAAGTCCCACTCTTGAACGATAAACCCCCCAGCACTCCCTGGTGATCTTACAGATGTCACGACTGCACTCCTTTCAACGCTTGATCTAACTGATCATAACCAAAAGTGACTCTTATAAAGATACAGCAACTACCAACGATCGTGACTTATTCGCTCACAAATGAGGTGTGCCAGTCTCGACCGATCACTCGACTGTCTATTTAAAGAACCAGGATTTAAGACTCGAACTGGTACACACTTATGAATGGACTCTAATCTGCTCAAAATATCTTGTGGAAGAACTTTTCTTTTTCTTCAAGGATCACTTTCCCGTATATGCTGGCGATTTTGTTTTGAATCACCGGTTAACGACATCAAATTTTCGCAAATGCACTCAGTTTGGTTTTCTACATGATCTTCCCCTACGAATGATTTCGCTAAGTAATGGTTGAGTAGCTTCCCAGACTTTTGGCTGCTTAAGGACGCGAAAACACGGCTTCTAAAAATCTAGGTAGCCCCAGAAATTCGTACACCTCGCCTTGGAACTAATGAACAAAATGCAAATAATCGATATGTTACACACGAACTGAATTCCATGCACCTTTAAAAGTAAGCACCTATGGTAATGGTCCGACGTCTGGATGGGGAGCAAAGCGGGACGAAGATCTATACTACTGAAAGAAAATCATGCACCACGTACCCATGTATCTCCCTACTGACTCTTCATGTTTACAGGCGTCATTGTTCGCCAAAAGTAGTCTTACGTGTAGATTCTCAAAGTCAGACTTTGCTAACTGTAAATTACCCCGCCATTCTTCTGGGTACGAGGTTTATTTAATGCCTAGTACGTCCTTGTGCACACAAGGTATTCTCACATGCATGAATTCTGTGACGGTTGCATTCCCAGCGTAAAACGTAGTAAGTCCAGTATTCTGACTAAATGTTTTTCAACCCATTATTCTGATGTCTTGTAATCTGTCGGGATGCGCCGTCGTTTAACATTTATTTGTTCTCCTCAAACCCTTTCAGTTTGCCTACGAATCAGACAGGTCTGCATTGGATTATGTTGTTTCTCTGGTTCATCTTGTTATCGGATCCTTGAACGAACCCACGAAACCTGTATGGATTCTTTCCCTGTATTTTTCATCTACATCCGACTGTTTCACACCGTCCCTATTCCTTCACTAACTGGAAACGTCTGCTTTTTCTAATTTCATAATGGTACGGCTGTTTGGCTAGCTCGCCAACAAAACCCACGGCACAAAATAATGAAGAATCACTACACAGTTGGTAATTAGTTCTAGGTTTTCTTCAACGTGCAGTTGTTCCAGTCAGCTAATAAAATGCAGTTAGGAATTTGCCCTCTGTCAGTCAACTTCTGAAAATGATTACAAACTCATCTTCTTCGAAAGCGTGTGACAACGTTTGCGATTTTGTAGCACCTGTACTTGAAATCTTAATACGAAATTCGACCACTGTCAGCAGCGAACGGGTATGAATAACCACTGCGCACTGGCTTGACTCCAGTCCACGCTGCCCAAATAAAGACAACGAGAAGATTGCAGCAGACTCGAAACAATTTGGGGTTTCTTCAAAAATCTTGTGTTTATACACAAAATAGGAGAAACCTAGATGGAGCACATTTTGTCCAGTGGCTTCCCAGGCACCTTTGAACTTCTCTATCCCATGCGTCGCGATTTTCATTGGGCAGTTGTCGACGCAGGTTACAGTGAGATTGTACCAGATTGAATCATATGGCCTGCGCGCAGACTCAGAACAGATTATTTGTTCCTTTGATCTAAATCCTATTTTATTGAGGTGTTTTGGTTGTCAGTTGACTTTTAATCTGCATACCCATGTGATTCTCCATTCATTGTCACAGAGCAGCTCACTAGGATTTATTCTACAAAATACTTCGAAGTCGCTTGAGTTGGTCACGTTGCAGTTCTAACTGCATGATACTGATTCAAATGCTTCCTTTGGAATTCAAAGACAGAGAAATCACAAAGTTAAGTCGAAAGTAATGCGCTATTTTTATGGCTACAAGTTTTTCTTATTTTTCCTTTTGCAAGTTAACTAACGGTTGATTTTAAAGTCCTCTGCCAATGGTGTTTATGGCCAGTAGCTCTTCTTTCATATAGCCTGAAAAGCTATTTACTTTGGGTCTGTTCTCCTTTAAAATTGCCCCACATAAGACTCTTCAGGTCCTATTCTGCACATTAGTCATTCAAAGTATCTCGTGCATATCTCGACAAGTTCTTTTTTCTTTTTGATGCCCCTCTCATAGATAACTACAGAAATTTGACTTTTCCTTTGGACTAGTAAAACCATGCTTCAGCGGACTTTCTCAGCACTCTTTCATAATTGATCACATTTATGGTCCCTCTCGTACTGAACAGAATTTTTTGAATGAAGTGCGATGATCATGTTATCCGTAAACTATACCCAGCCTAACTCGATTGCTTTGTCGTGCTACACATTTGAGCTCAACTTTCTTTTGCAGAAGTAGCGGAAAACTTTGTGCATTTCCCCTATCCCGACTCAAGTTCATTCACCACGGCTGCCATTAAAAAGTTCGAAGTGCGAAGTAAATTTTATACTTCTTATGCAGTAGAGAAAGCAAGCGCTGGAGCGGAACATCTACCACCCACGTTCGAACTAACCTTGGGAGGTGAAACACCCTTCCGAGGTCAAATGTTCACATGGTGTATTGTGGATTTTGCTTTGTATTATGATTACCTGCTTCTGTAGAGTTAAAGATGACGGAAATCTTCGTTCGAAAGCGATAGATACAGCGGTGTCAAATTTGAAGTCCAGGTGCGTGAGTCATTCCGAAGCACATTGTGCTTATATATGTGCACACACGGAGACTTCCCTTAGATGTATTTTATCGGAAGACGTTATGGAAAATTAGCTAACTAAAATTTATTGGATTTTAAAAACACCCACAAAACTAATGTTCCATTATCTCATGGGGTTTCTTCAATAACAATCAGTGATTTTTATTCACCTTACTTCAACTGACATTAAACCATGGGTGGAAAATTTGAGTCAAATATGATCGGTTTGAGACTTGGGAAAGTCGCTGGTAAATGCATGCCATGTCAGTTGCTGGGGATGTTCGAAAGTAGGTATACTATTAGCTAAGGTTTTCGGTTTAGAATAATTCACCCGAATTCGACCCACAGTTCAGCTGCCATTTCAGGCTGCGCAGCCTATTACTATCTGGTTGACAGACCGTAGGTCAATCAATCAAAAAGAAGATATGAATAGGACCTCCACAGGTAGCATCCACTCTTTCCTACGTTTATTTCAATGTTAATCTCTTCTACCGAGATTCTGATGACACTAGGTCTGTACACAGATTCATTCAGCCGGGGTTCGGTGCGTGCGCATTGCTGATGATTCCTAACTAGGTGATGAGATTGTTGCCTTGTGTGATCTACCACAATTGAACTGACCAAAAATATAGCATGAACCAGACGGGACAGATCAGTCGGGATTATCGGTTTCCTAAAGAACAGTTTGTGACACTTTTACCAATACAAGTGGTATTCGTTGAGATGCTGTGACGTAAAATACACGTTGTAACAGTGTGCTCCATCTCACTAAAGAAAGGGAAACAGCTGGTGAGAATCCCACTTTGTCTTCTAGGCACCTAACTGCAAAAATTGGTCACAATAGGTAACAGATACTCTTCTTAGTCGATTAACACGAGATAGTTACACTACTCTGATAGGAATGAAATCGATCTAGAACGAGGATAACATGAAGATTTGTGCACCCAGGAACTGGCACCTGAAGTTATCCAACAAAACGACTTGTCAATAAATAAGTAAATTATATTTTCCCTATATTTTCACTACCTCCAAATCCTCCTCAACCTCTTTACGGACCCTCGGAGAATATTATATTGAGCTCCACGAAAAAAGGAAAGAAAATGTCGATTGTGTTTGTGTGCTTCTTTTGTTACATTGGGTTCTTGGACGGTTAGAGAAATTCTAGAACCTGGGGGAGGCAATATAAACACATTTTGGCCGTCAGCTACCTGGATTTTGGGAATTTTTGGGAATGCCTCCCTTGGGAACAACAGCGGGTTTGTCATTCAAGCCGATCAATTTGAATGCAGATGCTCGTGGAGCTAGCGTCCCAGTGACGGTGACATTTGGTGGTGATGGCCTAGCGATGTGCGGCCATGAGGCCCATTTCAGACAATCTGTTCTTCACCTCAGTCTGGAATATAGATAGACACGGGAACATGGTGTGCGTGCGTTTGCACCACTACAAATCGTTCGTCTGGTTTCTTTTCGCCAGTCCCGTGAGTCAGCGAAAAGCTTCTCTCCTATGGTGCCGCAGCCGTTCGATCTTCGTTATCTGGACCACATATTTCTTTCCTTTTGTCAACCTTCTTCGACCAAATGTTTACAAGTGGACGGCCATGTTAGTTGGTGGGCGCTGGGATCATAAATAGCTGTTTGGCACACGAGGTGAAAGCCAGGATCTAGGCAGTTTACGGACACTTTCGTAAAAATGAGACCCGAAATGTTTTAATGCCGAGTAGAATACACAAATGCATGGATGAAAATCGATCAACGTTGACAACAACCGATCAATCATTCGGTTGATCAGGCCAAAGTCAATATGATCTGCAGCAAGATAGTGGTAGCATGTAAGTCATTTGGGTTATTTGTGCATAAGTAACCTGGTCATGTAAAAGACTGTGCGTGCGTTTGTCCTGAAAGACACTGTATAGGGGCTCTGTTCAATGGATACACTTTCCAACCGGAATGATACAGTAGACGGTACAACTGATAATGATAATTTATGCTAAATCTAATGTTTCAGAATATGATCACTGTCACAAAGCATTACTTCATAATGTGATCGCATGATACAGATTGAACTAATTAGTCCCATTTATTAAATGATTCTTTTTAGGTAGCACTTGACATAGACATCAACGTGACAGTAATTTCGTGATTACCTAATCAGTACCAGATTCATGAAATTATTTTGTTGGGGCCGCAATTTTCCCATCTCCAGGAGGAGTTTACCCATGAAATTTTAAAAACTATCGGATTGTTGGAAGTCACAGATTTTCATTATTCAATTGACCAGAACGGAGAGAACGACGTTTGGACTCCTTTGGTTATAGTCAGTTGCCTCGCACAGGTAATCACAATGCTCGACGAGGTGCACACATCTAGTTGTAATTGACCGACGGGCTGACTTTGACACTGGCCTAATGGACAAATTGTTAATAATGCTCTTTTTCGGAAAAATGGAATTCATTCGAAATTGTTGGTTATGGATTGTCGATAGGTCATTTGTCGCAAGCGATAACAGGGTTTGATGAAATGACCCAAAAATACAGTGACGTGGATATTATTACATAAATACACGGCAATCAACTGAATGATTAATCAATAGAAGTTGTAATTAACGCAGCTTCCTAACTTCTACCTATATCAGGGTTTTTTAGCCAATTTAAGAGGAAGAATGCCAAGTTGCAGCAAATTTCGCCTGGGCCCAGTAGGCAATTCACAAGGTAACTCTGCAATTGTGATGAAAACATTTCTTTGCTCTTGTTTTGGTCTGTGACCTTCCTGTTGTGCATCATTATCAGATTCTCACCTCAACAGATCTCCTCTGAGAGCAAAAGGAATACGGGTGCATGTGTGCGGGTGCCAAGCTTTTTCGGAAATATATTGAAATTGTTCTGAATTATCTCAAAATTTCTCGGAGATCGCAATCAAATGACTTGTCGCAATCCCATTTTCATAGGCATGAAAAGTGATCCATCTTGCGTGGACCCATTTGTGCGTATGCATTGTGCGGTGCACTAATTATCTGTGCTTTGGTCTGCAGTCTGCGAGCTGGTGCCATGTGGAGGAGTCTTGTAAAACCGAGACAAGTTTTACCCAATTCCAAACATTTCCGATGATTCCTAACAAGGATGAAACAGCTGTACAGTGCTTCCATGGTTTCTTTATGGTGAGTTGAGTGATGATATCACATGGTGAATTATTTCCGAGTACCTTAGAAATATTTTAGAAATAAAACTGGAGATAGTACAGCCTGATCAACACAGCGCCTGAGGCTGATTTAGCTATCTCGTCGGTTATCGGTGATCGCCCAGTGATGGAATGAGCTAGAAAAATTGTCGTATATTCTCAGGGCTTGATTGAAAAGCAACAGTAGAATGGGAAATCTATAAATTCGCATCGTGATTTGCGTCAACCAATCAGAATGAGCCGCCGGGGCAAATAAACCACATGAACTAAATCAGACAGAATCCATCAAACGAGATGGATGAGTCCAAACGTATCTCGGACAATTAATGAAATAATAGCAGTCTCATCGACACAAAAATGTAAACAAATTGGGCGTACGACCTTTCTGGAAAGTGCTACTACTATTTGCATCCATAGCCAACACGGAATTGCACCTGCACTGAGACCATCTGAACGCAGCATGCCTACCGCGGAACATCTCTCAAGAGGCCATATGTGACCAGATTGAATCAGGTACTTTTCGGACTGTTCTTTATGATTTAAATTATTATGAATTTACGTTATTTTAAAGATAAAATCTAACGGCTGTGCCGGGGTAGACTTTCCAGCTTGGCTTACTAGGAAAGTTTCGTTAAGTCCATGTAAAATTGGTAAAACAGGTGGTCGTCTCCTATGAGCCATATTTACATCAGCTGGTAACCTAGATCGAAGTGTTTCAAGTCATTTATCAAGCAAAATGTATACAGATATTGCCTCCAGCACCCGTTTCTCATTGATCGTT
>LUCM01008681.1:105640-154860 GCA_008360955.1 Fasciolopsis buskii
CCTTGGCTAGTGTAGAAAAGTATATATATATATACTTTTCTACACTAGCCAAGGAATCCTTGTGAAACAAATATTTCTATGTCATTCATGTGAATCAAGAGCATTTTTGGAAATGCTGCGGCTAGGATAACATTATATATGCCATCTTTTGTCTTACCCTACGATTTTCAGTTAGCTCAATAGATGTGGTCTTGATGCTGAGTTGAACACACACACACACACATAGATACTGAGGAGCACAAGCACTTTTACATATACGTGGCGGTGAAAGAAACTTACGACACCCTATGCTTATTGATATTAATATACTCTACTGGCCAGGACAAACCTATCTTCTTTGTCTGTCCAGTTCGTCCTGCATAGCCAGCCGATATATGGCAGGAATGACCAAGCTACTCATCAAATATTAGGCAACTTTTTATGTTTCCGAGGCGAATAGAGCTCCTTTTTTAAAAAAATATTAACTCCCCTCGCAACAAATAGTGTGAACAATCTAGGTTCACGTGTGATTATTTCGTAATTCGTTACTACTTCGTTTTGAGGTTGTAATGCTTCTCATTTAACTATTACAATTTTTTATTCACTTTTGCAACTGTGATCGCTCTTAAAGCAAACGCAAGTAACAGGTGAGTTCCTTTCCAAGTAGTATGTACAATGGTGGTGTACGGTCGTTTATTCTAATTCGAAATGGCTAGCCATATTCCAATCCGCCATCGCTCCGATCCCCCGGTGAGGTAACTTCAGTGGAGTTGACAGCCCCAACGACCATATTTTCTGTATGCATATTATATATATATAACAATAAATAAAGATCATTGAAAGCCCACTGCCGGAGTTGTGGTAATTTCGACTGACCAGGTATGCTTGTCTGTTACGCTTTTCAAATGAGAACCCAAATAAAGCGGCAAAATTCATTAGCTTCGTCGGATTTTTTGTACTTGAGTGGGTTTCGTCAGTAGTAACATTCAAGTCGTAGTCAGAGAAGTGAGTTCCTTCTAAATAAATGGCGGCCTTCTGAGAGAATCCTTCTAAGGGAAGAGACATGTACTTCAAATTGAGAGGAGTGGTTCGATTTTCAAATGATTCCTCATGCAATGATAATGTTTAGTCGACTGTAAACCCTAGACAGTAGTGTGAATCTGTTTCATCCAGCTTGCATTTACAATTAGGATGTTGGAATGTAGGTTAGCAACGAGAGTGGATTCAGGAAGTAAGTGAAGCCACTGTCTTTGAATGGTAACCCATGCTTACAAACAAAGTAATGCAGCGGGGATGCAGATAGAGGGCAAGAAAGAGTAAAAGATACATCAAAGACTTGAAAGTACTCATCAAAGCAGATCTGAAAAAAATTAACAATGTTTCCGAGTGTTCACCCGAGTGTAGTTATCACGTCTAAATAACCTGCCCCTTATCCAGAATCCCCCGTGCTATTATTCAATCTTTTCATTTCCAGGATAATCTCCCTAAATGCAGCAATAATAATGTACATCGTAAGGCAAATTAATCTGCTATAGCCGTAGAATGGCTAGTCGTGTATGCACGAAAGGGATCTGCAACAGTTAAAATAAAGATAACTATTAAGAGAAATAAAAGATCAGCAAAGGAATAAAGACAGATAGTAGGGGGGCTTTCGAGATTTGAGCCGTTGGATTTAAGTTTGAGGTAACGCAAGGATGTAAACGTGGCTACACGAGACACATAGACGTAATCGTCAATCAAGTACAGAACGGATTTGAACTTTGGACACTGGAAGGAAGTGAGGTTGGGTGAGGATGCGTCTGGAGAGGAGTAAGAAAACAACCCCACGTGCAGTTTGATTTATGAAACGGAATAATCCCATTTCATAACGAAGATAAACAGGTAACCAGAGGAATATAAATAGACATCAGTGTAACCAAACAATAGGTCTGGAAAGAATTATTACTTTTTAATAGAAAACGAAGTGATGGATAGCTCTGAAGCATCGAATAGTACTTGTTGATGAGATCCTATGCGCAAATGCGTTCTACGTCAGAAATTTTTGGTCACGTGACTGTATCATTGCAATAACTAATGTTACTCGTGGTTTTGCTTAAGACAAGATGGAGAGTAAAATTATGCTAAAGTGTTTTCCGCATAGGAGCTGGCTGATATGGAGATCTTGAGCAAAATATCTACGATCAAAAGAGGAAAGTGAGCCAGTGAAAGGTTAGACTTCTGCGAAACACCATTAGCGCCCGGGATAAAAATTCATAAACACCGTGTGTGTGTGTGTGTGTGTATATATCTACTAGTGACTGAAATGCTTGTCAATATGGACGCAAATACGGTGGAAGTTAAAACTCCCACGACAGGAGCTAAAGGAAAGATCAGAGGAACTTCGCTAAAATCAACTCTTACATTACTGGAAAACGTGTAATCTGGCAGGAAAATACCCATTCTGACTGCATCAGTTCTTCGGTACGTGTTTTGAGTTTAATGTTTGCTTCAGCAGAAAATCGATGGAACATCTAAAGTCGCTGAACCCACGTCAGTTAATTCAGTGGAAGATGTAATGAATACTTCGTCCACTGTTAGTGCAAGGTCCGTCCATCGATTTCTCTGTATCGTAATGATCGTCATCATCACGAAATTCTTTGCAGCAGAACTGAACTTTCTGCCCTAACCTGATGAACTGCTGCGCATGTATGCATGAACGAAAGCCGTGTTGAGTAAAATGACGGAAACCCGTGCAACCACACACGATTTCAAAGGCCAATTGTTGGCGACTTGCCAGCTGATCGCTCATTGTTCCAATGCACTGTTTTGCCAGTTTAGGCGGAAAATTCATTAGCGCACTTCATTTGGTTGTCAATTTTTAAGGTCACACGCAATCCTCTCTTTGTGTTGAGATATATGACGAGGTTCACTGTGTTCGTAATGGGTGTCTGACCTGGGATTCGGAGTGTGCGCGCACGCGAAATGATCGATCCAACTGTTCTGACTGTCCTAACTGTTACGGCACCTCTAAATCGTTGCGCGCGCGCATACACACACATTGATGCCGGGAAAGTAGTTGTTAATGTCTCGTACAGAGGATTCAGGGAAGAACAGCCAAAGATATGTTGAGACGTGAAAATCGGCCAGGCGGACTGGCTGCAATCAGAAATCAAATTAAGCGAGATAAAACAGTTGCCTAACATCATCTGTTCAGAAACCAATGACTAATGGGGTGCACATTCTAACTAAATTTTATCTACCGTAATAATCTTAGGTGACGCTGAATACCAGCAAAAATCCACTTATGGATAGGGGAAAAGTGAAAACCGAAATGGATAGTATAGAAGTGCTGATAATTCATTTGAAGCCCTTCAGTGCGATTTAAGTCGCTTTTTTATATTGACTGAATCACAAATTTCCTTTACCTCGAAACCACTAGTACATTTCATACTATGAAGGAGTTCAGATATTTGCCCATTGATGCGAAGAATTCTGGTTTGATTTTTAGAAACCTTAAGTTAGAAAGTTTGGCTGGCAGGTTTTGACAAATATAGAATTGATTCAACTATGAAAAGCCCGCGTGCACGAAAACCGCACACTTGAACCGTGTGTGTTCAACCAGTTGAGCTATTAGGCTACGCCGAGTGATACTTGGATTCCTGAAGGAAGCATCACAACTGAACGAGGTGAATGTAACCCACCCAGCGCGGCAACCGATCCCAACGATGACTGGTCGATCTACGCACTGTTTTAAGTGTTAGTCGAACCGTGGGTTCAATACGAAACTTGGTCAGACCTGCGTGGTCGCTTGGACAATTCCGTCTCAGTTTCATTACTCAATTAGGCGTGAGCTAACACTGTAGCAACTGGGAGAATCGGTCAGTAACTTTTGAGATTCATTGACAGGTAAACGGTGCCATGTACTAGCTAAACCCGATGTGATTCTTATTTCGAAAACTAGACTTCTACTCTCTTAATTTTATTTTATTGATTCTCACTTCAATGCGGTAGTTCCTAAAACCAACCTTCGAAAGGCAAACAGGACGCGATATAGTCGGGGTGGTAGTATGTCTCCATTTCGTGCGCACTGCACTGCGCTGCACTACACACGCATTTTCCGCGTCGTTGTGCCGTTGACCACTTAGTCTAGAGAAAACAGTCTGTTGCATGTACAGAGATTTATTAAACAAACATCGTACTCGCTTTTTGAATTGTCAATTGTTGATTTAGAAAATCGGCCGCCACGTGACACTTGTCCTATTTAGTCGACTACAAAATAACAGTCGATCGAAGAGGATTAATTTGTAACATAGGATTTGTGAAACTTCTTAGCTGACTCGTCAAGCCATCCGAACACTGGTGAGAATGATTATCGTTCGTTCTCATCGTTGCAGAACTTATTGTGGAAGAACAATTTTAGAGCATTGCGGTGATTTTCGTGGGCAATGTCTGTTACACCTTGGGTACATAATATTCTGCTTCAAAAAAATTATCAAAAGTTTCCTCTCGGTTCCTCGTAATCAGCTTCATACTTTGTCGCATCGTTTGTCCCTTCTACCAATCAGGTAATGTTTGCTGAATAAAGCGGATGGTTTCCATTTCGAACGATCGTGGCACCCGTAATGAGGTCGTACTCAACACTAGTAACCCTTCGTGCCCTCATTTCGTTTAGTCAAAATTTCTGGATGAAACTCAGAAGTGAAACGAGGTAACTGTGCCTAAGTTGTCTTTACACTCTTGGGACAGTTTGCTGGTGATGGACACGTACTAATAACCGTTCTTTGGATTCCCGAATTGTTCATTTTCTTGGACAGTCCAGCTGCTACTTTGTACTCTCAGCTTTATTCATATACACTCAGAAAGGACATGAACTGTTTACGATCCATTACCAAACAGGGGCGACCAGTAGGTTCCGAGTGCCCAAGACCAGTTACGCTTTAACTGTGACCGAAGAAGCATCATGCCACTAGAGGTCTATGTTCCAAATATCACACATACACGCACACAAACCAGATTGTGCATGTAATGTTCGTTCCGCAAGCCAAACAAACCCACATTTTGGGTTTACCTTTGACGTGATCTTTTACTGCAATTCTTAATCAGTTAAACATTGATTCGGAAAGAGGCATTTGAAATCAGAGTGCAGGAGCAAAGTGAGTAAACTGGTGAAGGTATATGGTATAACGCACATTCGTAATAAGCCCATGTAATGTGCTTGCTTGAATCAGGGAGCACAAAGTACAAAGTAGTAAGAATATTACAGAAACCAAAAGTCACTTTAAAACAATATAACTGGGAGAAAATCCACCTGGATCGAATGACGAGCAGTTCTTAAGGACCCCATACCATGAAACTGAAAGGAATTATATTATGGAAGCCACAAGCCTTATGCGAATGCTTCGGGCGAAAAAGATAATGAAGCTTAGTAGAGACACCCTTTCGGATCCGATGCACTGCTGCTTGAAATGAAATGTTATGGGGTTTCGTGTCAATAGTTATCGCCCACCACCAATAAGATACTGAACCAAAGTGGCACCTTCTTCTTCCTCGTTAGATTAAAAAAATAAAGAGAATAGCCCCTGCAAATCCACTCTCAGCGCATCGTTCTGAACCACTTGGTAACACAAGATGATTATACGAAAGTCAATAGTTGGTAAAATACTGAGAGCATAAACTCAATTTTGGAAAGTCGGACACATCATGCGCGCAAAACTGCATGTGCTTCCAGTGCACTCACAGAGAGACAGAAAGGAGAGAGAGGGCCAGATTGGCAAAAATACATCAGTTGAGACTGTAGCGTTCGCGCCGAAAATCATCCATTAAACTAGTCTTGATGTTTTCAGCAACGGATCGATCACATCTCTACGCTTTTCGGAATCCTACCAATTATACCTGCATTAGACAAACTCAATGTCTTAATTGGCAACCAGTATTTGATACTACCTTTATCTCACTCGTTCGGAAATTATATATTAGTTTGCACCTATTTTTTGGCGAGATTGGACGTTTGTCAATTGTGAGAAGACAGAGGGTCACCACAGTTGACAGTGGAGACCTTAAACACTTTCTGTGCACTGGATTCAAAGTGATTTTTTTAAACTATTGCACATTTTCATAAAACCCGAAATTGACGTTATGGAAAAGATGACAATCCGAAATTTGGAGTGATTATTGAATGGATTCAACAAAGTATTAATAAGAAATAGTCCCTGCAGATACCTCTTTAATCCTTGGTTGAAAAAATCGATGCATTCCTAGAGGTTGAAGCTACCGGCGAATTTCAACTGCATTTTAAAGGACAACAAGAATGTATAGCCAAAAATTTCCGAAGAATAAAAGCAAAAGTCGAAGCATTATTCGTCCATGTTGCGAGCCTTGTTACTCTTGGACACTGTGTTCGTTTTTGGTGCGGAATCTAATTTACAAATTGTACATGCTTGCGAAATCAAATGGAAACCTCATTGGCTGGTTGCCTTTGAATATTTGCTTTAGATTGTCCTGTTGGCACCTGGATAGCAACTGTTTTATCTGACTGTCCGGTAGAGCTTCAAATGACCACGAGGCTCTAGAATACTGCATCATTACAGTACATATTGAGTACTGTACTCATTACCATGTTATAAGGTTCTCAGTTCTAAGGGGATCACAGAGTAGGGCTTGCCATTTCTAACCCAACTAATGTGAACAATCAGCTTAAATCATCAGAGCGAATCTAGAGACCTCGAGACAAAGTACATTTTAAGTAGCCATACCTTGAGAGTATGTAGCTAGAAGTTAAAGTACAGGAATTCATAAAGCATTCTGGAAAACATCAAGGTCCAGCAGATCAGTGGTGGTTGTACTATTTGATTTTCGAGGTCATTTGAAAACCATCACAATGCCAATCGTTCTGCAAATCCGTACCGTCGTCTTCGGTTTCCAGAACAAAAAAAAACAGAACAACTTAACTGCAAATTCTGAATAAAATGAAAAAAAACATAAGCATTGCGGATATGGGAATCGAAGCCCCTGATCGGAAATCGAACCGAAGATTCTCCATCTACTCGGCAGATGCTCTACCACTGAACTATATTGAAAGCAGCACTTGAAGACGAATTGAGTAAGCCAACGTCCAACTTTGAGCGAATTGCTATTCCAGTGAAAGAATCCCAAAAACTGCGGACTTGCATCGACGATATCACTTCGGTTGATGATGAAAAGGTCGCGATCTGAATGTATACCAGTGACTGCCTATGCACTCTTTCCCATAACTGTATATACATTTGTTAGAATGGGACTAGAATCTCATTTGAATCAGTAGCAACGGAAATTCTTACTTCCACCGATGCACGAAATATACTACTCGCAACCAATAAAAATTTTTTGCTTTTTTTAGTGTGCTCGGCAGGTCGATGTTTTCTAGTTTGTTTTGCTTTCCTCAGAAGTCGTTCAAAAAAGAGTAGAAGTGTAAAGACTGCCTTAAATGCCAGTTTGCTTTTATAAAATACCTTTAATGTTAACGGGCACATCGCCCCTATGACCAAATTCTGATTTCAAATTGTGTAACTTTACCAGGTTACTGACATTTTTTGAATTGCCTAATTAAGCAATCCCCCAACCCTTAGTCAAATTTCCATCTGCACTGTCCTGTATGCTAAGCAACATAAGCTCCTGGTAATTATCAATACCACAACAGCGAACTGGTCATTTGGGCTAGGTTTGATCATATAGATGGATTCTTTCAGCAAAACTATATGAGCTTCTTTAGTCCTGATTACTTGATTCATACAGATTTGATGCGATCTACTGACCACCCATTTGACTGCATTTTTCACGCACAAACCTCAGATTATTCAGTCATTGTTACACTTAGGAAACACCAGACTCAAGTTCCGGTTTCACTACAGATCCTCAGTGGTGCATGTCCTCCATCAAACCCAAGGTTTGAGCCCGGGTTTCCCAAGTAGAAAACACGTGCATTACTACTTTACTCCTAGACCTAGTCCAGGCTAATTAGGATTCCCGGGTTAAGTTTGTTCAGATGTTGTCCTTAACTTAAATTTGTCTGGTTGGTGATGAGTTCGGAAGTTATGCTCGATTCTGACCGCAGCATTGAACAAGTAAAACTGACCATCAAATATTAGCTTAGATAAACATCATCCTGGTGGAGCTCGAGCATTGTTCGAATCTTATTCATGAGGTATCAGATTTATGACTCACGAAAAGGATGAATTATCTTGAAAAGTCGAGTGTGACGCTTGGTGTAAGCTGATTTCCGATTCAAGATTGTGCATGCAGCTGGCGTCTGGTTAAGATGAATTCCTTCGAACTCAGTAATATGGGGATGAGGCGTACTGATGCCAGTCATATATGTGATTTCAGTCGGAATCCTGAATAGACAGTCTTGCGATACCTGCAATGCACTTGATGCGTCCCTAATGTTTATTGACGCATATGTATTGCTTTCTTAATGTCAGTTCAGCAGCTCCGATTGTTCATCGACTTCCATTTTGTTGGTAGAATCCATGGCAAGGGCCACTATGGATGTTTCGGGAACGGAGTTTATGAGCCTCAGTTATTTTAGTGCACCGTGTCTCAAAAATGCTCTCCTAAAATGCTTAGATTACTCATTTGCTGAACTTTAATTCTCAATATCTATACTTATACAAGGTGGCGAGTGTAATTGTCATTTCCTCGTTGTCATTTCTAACCGAACTGCGGATATTCACACAACTGAAATTCCATACAACCCAGCACAACAGAACATAGGAAGTTAGGTGCCACACGATCTATTTTACGCCACATATTATGTATGTACTGGTCCAGTGAGTGTGGTGACCTAATGCGTGTTTTAATATAAACCCTGTGTAATGACTCCAGACAATGGTAATTCATCCGTAGAAGAAAGCAAGCTACAAGAATTTGGCAGTGTGATCCCAAGAAAGGGTGGAATCAACGTGACAGATTCGAAGAAACATGAGAGCAATATGCCAGGGAAGAAGACTAAAAGATGTTCACAAGGGCTGGAATGAGTATACATGTCACGTTCGGATTAATTTAACCTCTTTGTGAAATCGTTTTGCTCAGAAAAAAAACCGAACCGTCTACGCATAATGCTTTTTCCGAAATACAACACTAATTCTTCACATACTTACCAAACAGACAATGCCTACAATCTCACGAAGTACCTGTGGTCATTCCTTTTGGGTGAGTGAAATCAACCAGGGTTTATGGAATAATTCGAATCAATACCAGGACTGGATCCCCTAGATAATATTTTGGGTGAAGAAACTAGTGGATTAGGTCATTCAGCTCTCGTGCGCAGCACGATTCCAATAGTGCCAAACTCGACTGACGATAGATTTCCTGATTTATCTGCATCGCCAAATGGGTCGTCACTGCCTACCGCGAAAAACGTCTGTCATCAGCAAAATTTTGCACATACGTAAACGAGTAAGCATTTAAAATGAAGGAATTAAAATTCCAGTCAGTTTCAATAAAAGAGTGAGATAGCCATTTTCAAATTGTTGAAAAAACATTCTCATTGCTTGATTTTGGCTTGCTGCTAAAATGGTTCAAACGTTAGTCGGTTTTCTCTGTCCCGTTTAGTTTGGCATATGCAAACGCTCACCTGGTCAACGACTGCAAACTTATACAAATTTTGCATCAACGATGACGAAATGTTGCTCAAGAAGTATTTGAAAGGAAGCACAAGTTTGAATTCTAATTTTTGTTCGATTGGAAAACTTAAAGGTGAAGTTTTTTGTCAACTCTTTCCTCATCAGTCTTAATTTGAATAGTGTTGTTCTGGATCCATGAGGATTGTCTTCGTCATGAGAAATTTCTAGCTGAAAGATGTCATTTCGAGATTAGTTCAAGCGAAACCTTTAGAAACAGGTTTTAAACATAACTACAGGTCCAGGTATTTTCTGTATTGAACAGTTGCTGAGGCGCCGAACTTATAGCAAACGAATGCTTTTGTTATTTATGTTAAAGCAAGTGTTCCCTAGGAGACCATGGATGAGCAACCGATAGGATAGAAATATTATTACAGGCGACCGATGCGATTGCGGGGACGGCGAGCATGCGTAAAAAAGCTTCCGTGTGACATCCTTCTTCGTCCCGAAAAAAGTGAATATGACCTTACTGAAAACATTCCCGTGCGTGATCCAGGGGAAATTCGGGCATAACAAGCAGATATTTAACAAGGCACATTTGCGACTGGCAATGGATGTTTCCATCATACGAAGCTGGCACTTAGCCAGAGTAAAGATTATTATTTTAATCAGATAAATGAAAGCATAAATTGCAATAATTCTTTGTTTCTGGACTTCTTTCTGACGTATAAATCTGGCGCCATTTCAGACAGACAGGCTACGTTTTTCGCAAGTGGTCAAATAAACCTCTTCTTATACCGAGACGTGGTAGTAACACTGAGAAACAAAACATAGACTGGCTTCCGGTTAGCAGTAGAATCCGTCGAAACTTACTGCTCACCCGTGCTGAATTTTAGACACGGTTCATATACAGAATTATGGCACCGAAGTGTGTCGTTTTTGTGAACTGGACGAAATAGTCCTATTTAGTTGCAGTCGGCCAACAGTATTCATCATGGCTGAAGAATTCCGTGCAGCTAGATAAATATTTCGAATTTTTTATAAGCTACATCCCGAATGGCCCAGTGCTTCGTTCTTTTGGGAACAGCAGGGCAGGGCTAAGTACCGATATAATAAAGAAGTGCATAGCCTGTTCATTTACGAGTCCCTGCGAGCTTTTATCTCACAAATCTATTTTCCTTGTTCGTACTTCAAATTACTAAGACTACCTAATTATCCCTTATGGCGATGTACACAATTATCAAAGCTAGACTGCGAGCGAAACGTTCGCGCGATCTAGTCATATTCGAAAGTTCGCGGTGTCCGCCTGAACCAATTTGACGAAATCTCGTTGATCGGTTTGGAGCCCGAAATTCTTGCGCGTGAAATATGTGAGCGGATTTGCCATCACCCGTCTGTACTGCGCTAGGTGGCAGCGTTTAAACACTCAAGCTGTGTAATAACAAGTGAATCCGGTCCATCTGATGTTAGTCACCTTCTCCATGTGTCCACGTGAGGAAACTTTGCTTAAGATCATCAACAAAGTTGATATCTAACCAGTTCCATCAAAGTTTTAGCTGTTTCTTGATAAAAGCACTTTGAATTGTCAGAAATTGTTAAAATTTCAAAGTAAATAGGATTTGAAGATGGACGAACAGCTGCAAGGTGCTTTATAGAAGGCTGCGATATCTTCGGCTCCAAACCATTTAAACTATCCCTTTTGAACATGGTCAGCCTCCATCCATTTCTGCGGTAGGATTAGCATGTCGACTCCCTCGTTGCAAGCACTACCGTAATGGTTGCCTCTAGGTCATTCCAAGTTCCTCTGATGTATCTTCAGCTTTGGAGGATTCAATCTGTTGATCGAATGCCTCACGCAAAACCATCAAAATACCATCTAGTTACTTTATTCTCTACACACGGGATTACTTTCGGATTGGATCATTTAGGCAGTCTGATAGCCGAAACTTAATTCTTACGATTTAATGGGCAAAATCAAAGCACAACACAACATTAATTCGTCACCGGATTTGATGGGCTCAAAGATAGTTGCACTCATAACGGTTGATCGATATAATGCATGACGGTAATAGGATCAGTGCGCCTGTGACGCGCATGGAAAAACAGAATCCGGCACCGACAGTCGTAAAATGGATACAAAACCCATCAGTAGCAGCTCTAACCTGCCGCGGTGTAAATCCGGCACATGAACAAAGACAGAGGTCACGGAACTTTAGGACCAAAAAGGTCATATTCTCCTTTACATTCAAACGTACCAGGAGTCCAACAGTCCGCGGGAGCCTCCGAATTTGTCTTCAGTAAATTTAAAGACTAAATAATTTTCGTGATTTGTTGGATCTTGTTCTTCGAGGTCCTTGTTTTCCGCCAGTTATTGGGGACCCTTAAAGTGGATGGAAGTAAGCGGACATTAGAGGCGTCAATTTGGAAGCCCTAAATTTATTACGTTCTCCCCATAACTCACCTATGGAAGCCTGAGTTCATCAAAGGATAAATGGTCGTGACAGTTTGTATTGGTCAGCTGTGAGTTCGTAATTCATGAGGAGCAATCTGATTCGATTCAAGACTGGCCATCGTGCAGTAATCTCGATTACTTGTGAAAACTAGGGAACCGGTACAAACGAGTGTGAAGTTACGCTTGATTACATAATTGCACGAAATTGACTTAAACTTTCACATTTTGGTTCATGAGCTTCTTTTAATACGTCAATAGAATCCTTACGTTAGACATCATAGTCAAAAAAAAAAAAACAACATCTGTTTTGCGAAACAACTGACGGAAATGAACTGGAAAAAATGTTCATCGAAATATTTCTCGTTTATTTATTCACGTTTGATCAACAATGCCCCCTCCGTCGAAGACCTTTCACCACCCGTCAACGTTCTGTCCAACCAGCAAATATTTCTAGTCCCAGCTACGATTTCTGACATTATAATTTCATCCCAAAAGCAAACAACTTTTCGGGACGAAAAATTGCATTGGTCCAATTGGTGTTAGTTATTTGGGAGAAAAACCTTAACCTATATTTAGGTGATTAGCTTGTCATATATTGTGGATTGGGGTGTTCAGGAAATCCGCACTAAATCAGAAATTTAAACTAGAGGAGAAAAACAATACTAGTGGCTATTTTTTCCTATAGTCCATTGGCATTTTGACTAATGTCTGTTACGAAATAACTGAGCCCAAACCAATGTAGTAAACAAAACAAACTTCACTCCATTTGCACCCGTTTATCTGGTCTACGTTGATTTGAATTCACAAATCTACAAATAAGTTCTCCCAGTGATTAACAAACAGACCGTTGAAAGCACCGACTGATTTGTCTCCGACTCATTTCCCAACAGATCGGCCTCAGGACTCCCTACCATGGTTGAGTTGCCATTAGCAACGGTTTTCCATTTGAAACCATCATTGGGGGTAAACTGAATTTCATCACTTTCAAGTTTTAACAAATGTGAAACAAAATATGGTGAGCATAACAACATCGCGTCCTACCGGCTATTTTTCTCATATACGCAAATTTCCAGATAAACTGTTTTAACGCTTCCCGAACAACTGCGCAAGGTAACCTTGTAACCATCGAAAAAGCAGTAATCTCCGAGATACGCAGAATCACGCTCTTCTGGTATTTAATCAAATTTGATAACACTCGTTAACATTGTACTGGTGACAATCTCCGACAATGATAGCTTCAGATTCTGCCTTTCAAAAGTTAATAACATGGGGATGATTTATCAAGCAGTGATGATGATATCAGGAACATTTTCTGCAACCTGAGCTCAGAATCCCCTGGTAATATATACAACATTAATTTACTTGCCTGAGGTCCGATTATCCTTTACGACTTGGTGGGTACAAAAGCACATGTAATCGCCTCCGATCTTCGTCATTCAGTTTCTATGACCGGTTGCGAGCCGATGGTTCATGTCAACATGTCTCCTAAGCAAACCAAGTCCTATGATGACAGAGGTGGTTGAATACTTTGTGTAGTTTATCATACATAATAGAAAACCCACCGACGTATTACGGATCCAATCGTCGAGGCCAGTAGATGGACTCGAATCGGATCCCGTCCGCTTGTCGGGCAGAAGGGCGACCGCTGAACTATTTCGGACACGGCTCCTGGACGCGAACTAAGTGATTAAACATCCAGTTGGGTTCTTTTCATAGCATATATTTCTATATTATTGGGTACCAAGTGATACTCTCAGAAAGTTGTATTCAAACTACTAATCATACACCTAAAATTACTTTGCTTTATTATCTTTGGTATGTAGAACTGCTGGCGCGGAACTGGTTATTTCTCAGTTGGGATTTCCAAAAAGGAATATTATCACAAAAATTCCCAAAGGAATAACAGGCAATCCGCCAAAGGCTATGCAGACACAAATAAACTATCAACATATCATCTAAATCAGTCAAAGTGGAGAATAAGATTTCGGTCGTGAAACGGATGTTGGTCAGACACCAATGGCACTAAATTACCACTAGTGAGCAATTCATTTCGTTCAACTTTTCTTCCTTTTCAAATCAGAGTATCTCATTCCGAATTGAGAAACTGTTTCACATCGGTATGGGAACACTACACTGTAATCAGACGAGAATTGAAAACATCTGCAGTCCTCCAGAAAAAGAAAAGCATGATATCGAATCCACCAAAAATGGGTCATGAAGAGATTTCTTGAATCAGACTAACTGACATCTGCACCTAATGTTGTCTCCTTTGTGATGTGAGTCTGTCCTGGAACTCAGTCAAGCAGTGAAGGGAAACATTGTACTGTTGTTGAAACTGTTTGCTCTCAATTCGCCATCCCTTTCGTCAAACGCAATAGCGTTCTACTTGATACAGTTACTGGGCAAGCGAAACACGACCAAATCACAGTAACTCAGGACATGTCTAGTCAGATAAAAGTAAATAGACCTGCTTGCATGTCTTCTATCTGGTAGTCACGAAAGTCAGCAGAAATCGAACCAGAGGGCCTCCAGTCAACAGGTAAATGATCCACGCAGCAGAGATGTCACATTTAAGCTGGCCAACTCATCCATCTATGCGTCAAATAAACGGTCGCAATTTCAAGATCGATTTTTCTACTATGAGCGTGAATATTCCAAACGTAAAAATTGCCCTTTTATTGCATCATTTAGCTCAGATATCGTTTTACAAATCTACGGGACAAGTGTTGTTTCCACTAGTCTAGTAAAGTTTGAAAGGATCATGAATGACAGTGTGGTGAAATGCATAGGCGAGACAACGCACCGTTTTCTTTATACGACAAGTTTGCATGAAGTGATAGCAGTAGTTTCGAAAGAAATGGATCATATCACTAAGTTTAGTTAATAACTTAGGAATTTCGGACATGATAGTGCAGCTAGTTCGTCAACAAGAATGGAATTTAGTGATCGTAATCATGATTGGCTAGCAAACTGAAATGGTGCGTCATGGATGGGGTGTAAAGAAATGCTAGCATTTAGATACAAAAATAACCAGGTTATTTGACACAGTAACAGTGACCAATAGCTTTTCGATGATTTGGTTACCGCACGCATACGGTGCGACAGACACGTCAGTTAGAGTGGCATAGAACCCAATAGGTTAGCAGTAATGCGCAGGGTAACAGCGAATTGCCATCTACCGCCAAAATGGTCGGGGGGATTCGAACCTCCGAACTTTTTGAAGTGACAGACGCTTATTAAATTTGACCGCCACACAATTCGTAACTAGTAAGTATTCCTACCGGAAGCGGAAAATTTATATATTATGACCCTATAAGGGATTACTGCGAAGGAAAATGCCACATTGTATCGATGACGTGGAGAATATTTTACTGGCTATTTTTCTTGACCAAACTCTCCGGCGAAAGTTGCTAAAATTCCCCTGAAAAAGATGCATCTCTCGCTGGCACGGCTGGTGCTAACCCACGGCTGGTTTGTGCTCAGTTTGGTAACCGAGAGACCATCAACCAATCAGGTTGGATGCATACGTTATGACTTAATTAACTAAATACGCCGTCGGTTCCGCATTTGTACAGCGGCTATGGTGCTTTGCCGAGCACGATTGTGGATTACCTCCAAATATCATCAGCAAGGGGAGAACAATAGCAAGATGTCGGCAGGTGCAACACGTTTTGTGTCATTCTACTCAATAGCCCAGAATATCCGGTGTAACAGGAAAAAAGCAGATATCACTTCACTCATAACGGGCGCAAATTGAAGCAATTCACACAAAAAATCATACCTACTGATGCGACAGTTCGGTTATGATGTTTGCTTTAAGGCTCTGTTTGGAGGGGGGCGGGTAAACGCAACCGATGTAGTTTGGGGGAGCTCTGCTAAGTGATTTCATGTGGATAACAATTTTCAGACGTATGATCGTAATAATGGGGCAATTTATCGCGTCGAATTTCTCGCTGGTGATGGTACATGAAAATTCGATTTTTCGTGCGAACTTAATGCCATGCAAAAAAATACGTTAAGCCAATTTTGTTTTCATTAAGGGTCTTCTTGAATTAGTATCTGACGAGGTATGGCAATAATTCCAAGAGTTTTGTAGCAAGCCGTCTCTGTACAACAGTCCTAAATGAATTTTGAAGTTATTGAGCAAGGACGCGGATGAGTTTCTGGCGCCTCCTCTTGTGGCAATAGCGTTAGAACAAGAGATTAATTCCAGTGTATTTCGAAGCAATAAGAGAGCTAAACCGCTGCACATGATGATACCACTTGTTTCTTTTTGAAGCTGCATTAAAAGTTGGCATGATCTGGTGTGATGCTGGGAGGGTGTTCTTGATAATTTCCTTCCCGTTGTATCCATGATCCGTTGCCAGATGATGTTTGCCTGTTAATACAAAGTGCCGATTGACTTCCGTGTATTCACGTCCTGCTGTGAGCAGCAGGACTGAGCTCTTACTTGATAGCTGACTAAACAAACTTTTCCGGCCACGTTTGGTCACGAAAGGGAATTTGATTTATTTATAATCATACATAATGTAATACTCAAATGGTGTTGGAAAAGTATTTGTTGATGATGGATCTATTGAATTTTTGATTTGAGAATGGAAGACGTAAAAATGCAACGAGCCCGCAGACTGGTCAGGCGTAATCATCACTCTAACATTCAGCGTGATTTTCTCACAGTCAGTTAATTACCAGACTGTGGACAGGGCTTTCTAGTTTGAGAAACCCGTTTGATAATACTTTACCGCCGAAGGTTTTGCTTTCGAAGAACATGGCAAACCCGGTAGCCATATCGGATTCGCCCTCAAATTTTCCGACCATTTGGTAGACGATCCCTGCTTATGAGAACACGCTTACGGGGCAAGATAAGCAGACTTAGACAGAAAATGGGCACTAGTTGCATTATTTGTATTTGAGCTGTTTGCAGGTTCACATATGACTTTGTTTATCAGGTGAATTCCATTTTTTGAGTCCAATTTCTGACAAACCCAGAAGCCTCGCAAAGGCTTGAACATTTTACTATCCAAAATTTACATCCAGATGAATGGTGTAATCTTGGAATTTGGTTATCCAAAGCCAAGGACAGAAAGTTATCTTTTTTAAAACTACTAACCAGACGATGATAAGCTGAGTTCTCTTCTTTCAATTAACTCGATGCCTGACGGTTTCGGATTGAACTGTTACTCATTTGAGATTCCTGGTCTAGTGATTTTCGTGATAGATGTTCACGTGGTGGTGCATCAGGTGGGTAACAAATCTAGACAAGGTTTGCTATACAGCATTTTATGGTTCCTCTCCAAAAGACCTTCGATTGTCGTGAAAGTATGTGAGCAGATTAGAAAAGCCGCTAATTCCACTTGTCATACTGGTGTAGTCTTCCTGGTCTTTATGGTACAGTTGTTGACAAATGACGCAGTATGTGGTCCTTCCATTTCTCGGGAGGTTTCACTTGACCTGCACCCTAACAACGAATTTAGCAAAATATAATCACTCTGTTGCCGACACAGATCCTGTTGTCACTTCTGGGCTGACTGTAATCTCAGATGCGTGTCGAGATTAGGCGTCGACTTTAAATCCTCAGACCTCCAGGCCGTTTTGATCGACATCAGTGTTTTGTTACTCTTGTTTCGGATGCAAGATTTAAGACAAAAACTGCAGCGAACAAGCTTTTTCAGCGAATTTATCTTCTCTCATATATATATATATATATATATATATATATATGAAGTAGTGAGTATTATCTGGATGCGTAAACAAAATTTGGCCGGGAGCACACGACCGGTTTCGCGGTTATTGTCGCTCGTCAGGTATGCGTACCCGGTACTCTCTTGTCAAAGCATCCATCTACTTGTACATTCCGAATCGGTATGTCTGACCAGAATGTAATTTGCGGCGTCAGGAGTGTGCATGGAACCTCTTGGCTCAACCCAACTGACAAATAATTATCTACGAATGACAGTTGTGGTTCTTCTGTGTACTCTTCGACCAGGAGGTTCCATGCACACTCCTGACGCCACAAATTACATTTTGGTCAGACATATATATATATATATATATATATATATATATATATATATATATATATATATATATATATATATAGGGGTAAACGGGGCTCATATATGACCCCACTAACGTCGACCACAAAGGGAAAGTGCCACACAGGTATGCTGACATAAATTAGTCGGGAGTGGGAGGATTGATGCGTTATTTGAAACTCTAACAGTTTGCATGCCTTATTCACTTATTTTATCAATGGACTATGGTCCGTCCTGCCACATTATATTGTCCCTGACATTCCGCTGAGCATCTAGTGATACCATTCTATTTCACTGACAGTGGTGCTGTGACTGTACAGGGATTGTCAGTGGCCGACTCCGCTTGCTACTTGTATTCGTCAGCCACTATCGACGAACGGAGGTCTTGAACACTCACTTACTTCTGGGTGCTGTTTTTAGAGTGCACATGATCTTAAACTGTTGATTATGATTAGCTGACTCCGTCAAGTTCCAGTGTACGGAAGTCACTTTTGGGCAAATCCGATTAACCAAACAGGATGGCTAAGGCATTGGCCAAATAAACCAATCCTTCTATGCTTACGTGTACATCGGTTTATGAGACTGTTTTGCTCAGTAAGTACCAATCCACAGTCAGTTGTGTTAAGACAAAGATAGCATCAATAACGTCAGGGAGAATTTCGGAAAAACCGAAGGCACTCATCAACAAAGCTGCATCATAACCAGTTTTAGATTATATTTGGATTGAGTCACAACATATCGGCCCGATTTAGTACATCGTGATGGCAGCTTAGATAATTAAGTACCACATTACCTGCAACAAAAGCTTTTGGAATGTAAATGGTGCGTACAAAATAAAATGTAATGTGAAGAGATTTTGAGCATGATGCAATGACAACAATATACATATATATGAATGTATAAATATAAATATATGTATAGATGTAGATAGATATACGGCCACCAGGGAACAACCACGGTATAGTACGGATGACCTAGGATTTGTATCCGAACTGAGAAGTTTGACCCGGTTAATTGTTTATCATTCTTTTTATTTCGAGTTTGTGAATACTGTGCTATTCCGTTCCGTATACAGATCTGCATAAATGACTCAGATTTGTGATTACGGGCCTGTATGACTTGAATTTCGGTTCTCTCAGCTAGCTGAGTTGTCTGTCTTTCATCCGAATATACGTACGATCTGATTCGACGTGTACAGCGACTGAATTATTTGAAAAATACCAGGCTTCTAAGACTCCCTAGCATGGCTCAGAGTTGCTTGATCCAGGATCTCAACATTATTCAGACTGAATTTGTGTCCTTATGGGACTTCGTGGACGGATATGAGAGAGAATGTGAATTGCGTCTTCTTGTAGCTAGTTTGTGCTCGTACTTTGAAGTAGCCACTTTTCTCCAGAAATAAACACTTGTTGCAGTCCACGCATTTGACTTTGTAACCGACGTTTGTTCTTTGCCCCGTTTGTGTACACCAAATGAACAAGGAAAGGATCAGAAAGGAACAGCCAAACAGAATGATCATGCTCCAGTACATCAAAAGTATATCTAGAGTAACCGCAAGATTACTCCAACCTCAAGAAAGCACAGTTGCTCATAGACCATTCAAAACCTTGAGAAGACTTATATGAAAGCCACAAGAGCGACAGAAAACTAGGGAAGAGAAAAGTAACGTCATTGGGGAGTAATTAAAGCGGGGAAATAGAGAAATGATACTTATTATTTTTGACCAACAAATACTAAAAGCAATCAGTGCATAAAAGATTTCTCAAGCAATTGCTTTTCTGGGTTGTCACTATACTTCACTAACTAACAACGTTTCATCTTATCAGAGTGAAGATCTAATGCACTTTAATCGTTTTCACCAACAAAATTTCCAACTGTCGAAGTTCCTTATAGATCTTCCGTATGGCATCACATTCAATGGCTCTTATAATATCAGTAGTTGCCGGGAAGACATGCTCGTCCGGTACTTGATCTCCACCTACGCCCCAAACCGATCGTGGTTTGGATGAGTTTAAAGATTTGATGGTGGTAACCGGCCACAAGGAAGAGATTATTGTTCTCAGGTTTTTCAGCACATGAGTGTGTATTACACTACTTGTATTACTCAAGAATTGCGTTCGTAAGAAGTCACATCGAAATGCGGAATCACAAAGTGAAATTGGGTAATCAACAATTTTCCTTCAGAATGAGGCACTACTACTTGTTTAGATTACACTCGAAACATCTCACTTGGGTTTTTGCTCCCATTGCTGAATGGCCAATGCTTCCACTCTGTTGGAGGCTAGTTGATGCTAAAGTGCGAAAAAGCTGAGTCTATCACACGGCTGCATGCGTGGTCCTACAGGATGGATCTGGATTTTTGCTTCTCATAGGGGATAGCAGACGACGACCAACAGTCTTCAGTAGCCTTTGGTTTCTATGGAAGATTTCCTGTCTGTGATCAGTGCTAAAGGTAGTCCGCAAGTACCGGGGCAGTAGAGCTCCGGCCTTCTGGCTCTTATTTCATCGTACCGACTGAGGAGATTCAATCATGTACTGCTGATGCTAAACTAAGGCCCATCGTACCGCCTACTACTGTTGCTCACTCGGTAGCTGATGGAAGGCAGTCTTGGAGAACAAACCGTGTAATGAGTCATGTTGAGCACAGAAAAGTATAGCAATAGTTCTGAAGTGGTGCGCGTGATTGGTCATCAATATAATAAAGAAAAATCTGGTCTGTTCATCAACGTTGATTTACAATTGTGTCAGGAGAGTGAATAATGTGTCTGGACCCGACTTGGTTTCAAAATTATTACCCGTTATTGTCTGCCATTTGGTTGAAGTGGTTTTCGTTTTTCGTGACCACACAGTCAGTACGCTTGCCTAAGATTTCCATTTTACAGTAAAACGGCAAATCTTAGTTCCGTCTCAATAAAGTCGTTCACTTTGGCATGAGGTGAGACAGCATTGAAATCGGTCTGTCGGATCAAACAGGATAATTGCGCCCAAAATGACCAAGAATACGAAACAAATATCCGAGAAGAAATCGTGTGCTCTGTTGATGATGTCAAAAAATATGCCGATCTATAAAGCAAAAAAGATAACCTAATAGCCATTACTTTTAAATAAACCCAACTGGATATACTTTCTCTTGATAGGAACTCTAGAACCACACCAAAGAAATCGGGTCAGTTAAGGATACAAATACTTTTCGGGAATCTATGTATCTAATTGAATGATCTCCCACCATCTTCTTCAGATAGTGTTGGTTGTTTTCAAGCAAAATCGTTTGATATTTGCTATTCCCACTCCACAGTTCCCATAATACAACAATAATTTTTATTCTCCAAGCCATACCGAATGGTTAAATACATAAAGCAGTTTACAAATTTGAAGTTTCTCAAACCTGACAGAGGTTCCGGTGTAGTGATTGTGACCACAGAATCCTATGTAGACAAAAAGGAGAGAGACTCTACGAAATTTTGATTGGATACCACTCCTGATATTATTCATACTACGGAGGGCTTGATTACTTGGAAGCTACAGATTCTACTTTTAGATGGTTTCATTTCGGAAATACAACCTCGACATCTAAAGATAACAGGACCGACACTTCATATATCTGAGGCTTCTCAAAGACCCAAAAAAATTGAATGCAACTTGGACCGATCTTATGCATGCTAAACTTGCCCCACCACAAATATGTTCGTCGGCTGGTGAGCACCCTGAACCCAGTTCATGAGATGCCCACCTTCCAATTTGGCAGGCGTTTTCTGATCCATGCTTGAAGAATGAATGTATAATAATATTTCTCAAACGTTTATATACAAATCCTATGCTGCTGATACTAATTTTTACTGATCATAATCATTTTACCATTGTTTTGCTCAAATTTAGATGCTTTCACTGAAACCCTTCTAATTTTTGAGAAAGACGTGGATACTACTCGTAAGGCCTTCAGAAGGAACACTACAGCAGCCTGTCCACAGGACGCAGACACTGAGCGGCCAGTGAACGAAACGCTTATAAACCTCTTTCCAATGACCTGTGAGAGGTCTGATGACAACGGCTTAGTCCTAATAAACTGAAGGCCTAAGAGTCGTTTTTTTCAGGAGACAGTGAAACAAAACCGTTATTCCGAAGTATTCGTCAACCTCTACAGCCGAAATAGACCCAGAATGCATTCGGTGTATGAAGGTGCAAAGAAGATTGTTTACTTTGGATTGACCTGCAGGGGTGACCATCTTATGAACGAAATGATTCACGGACACAGGCTAGTGTTAAATCTAACGTTCCAAGCCGTGCAACTTTAACTGTTGTGGTGCAACCGGAAGACGGGCTTAGACAGCCGTGAAAATCGCCGCTTAACTTATTCCGCCTCAAGTGTCGTTTATCAATTCCGACGCCTTTGCGTTGCTACATACATCGACAGAACGAATTGATAGCTTTCGCAGCAGATGTCTGAACAAATCCCGAGGAGGCTGATCAAGACGATGAAGCAATATTTTTCTGTTAACCAACAAAACCGGAATCTAGGCTCATCAATAGCGAGGAGCGTAATGAAGAGCAAACACAAAGTTGACTCAGCATTGCCTTCCAAGTTCCTATTTCGTAATCGCAATTTGAGACAATTAGCATTCAGTAAGCGGTTGTTTATCAAGTCATGTGATCCACTAATATGGGTGAAAGAGATATTGGCGAGACCAACGAACCTCTCTTGGGATTGATTCCAATTTCCTAACTGGGATTTTCCAAAATTTTGTTTCCGGAAAAAATGTACGTTCATCAAATAACTTTACTAAGATTATTCTTTAGATATTAGGTTGTTTTACGTACGCTGTTGTTATGAAGCTGGCTACTTGTTTTATTGAGCTTCGCAGGTAAACCCATGCTAACGGGTGCTTTTGCTAAACAACCAGTTTTGTTTGACAATTGGGGTAGCAATCATCACGTTACATTCCAAGCGCACGGTTGGGTTGTATTCTATTTCGATCAAAAGTGCGTTTTATTGTCCACAGAGCGATGTCTGAAAAACAATTATTCATCGGTAACATACACATTTCGCTGACCTGCTTTGAACGCACTATAGTTTATTCGTTTATGAACAGGTTAATAACTTATACATATACAATGGTGCTTCCAGGAGCGGGCTTTTGGTAGTTTTCCCAAACAAACCCATTCTTTGTTAAAGTAGATCTTTTGTCTTGGTTTTGGTATGTCTGCTGGGAGTTCTCACTTCACTATCACTTGAGGTAAAGGAGCAAGAAACATTCTAGCAAATTTTGTTCGCAATTCATAACTTTCGATAAAAAATTGAGTTCTGAAAAGAATTCCCACCTGCATGCGTTTTAAAGCAAAGGGAGTTTGGAATTCCGCATCATCAAGAAAATTTAAATACTAAAAATTCTTAGCTCTAAGCATTATATGAGTCATTCACTTCATTCATTTCTTTCACAGCTATCAGGGTTATGAACGCCGAGCTTGACGTCCAGATGGCAAACTTTTCATCATTCGTCAAGGTGACATCAATAGTTCATGCTGCTATCCAAAAGCTAACCCCACAGATAAAACCCCATGAAAACCAACAACCTGAGCTACGACAAACAGATTTTCAAGTTTACCGGAAACCGTTTTCAATCGACTCATAAAACAACCGTCAGCGAGTAACAAATATGGCCGCTCTGTGAATCCCCTAGTCACGTCAAAACTGACCCGATGAAGCCAATAATATTGCATTAGCTATAGCAGTTATCGCATTTATTCGTATTTGGTCGACTGGACACGAGGACATCGGACAATCATGTCAGCGAACTGTTGGTGTTTACAAAGCCAATCGTGCACTCTTGAAAAACTGTATCCATACCACAACAAACCACTTACCATTGAGCGATACAAATACAATTATAAATAAAAGTCTCAATTAGAAGGACAGGAGAGACTGCCCTGAAAGGCATATTGTCCTTTGATCAACTCAGGTAGCGAAAAGAGGTGATCGTCATCGAATAAGGCCAGAACTATGTGAAAATTCGATGAAATGCAGACGAATACGGTCCGCACAATTCTCGTCCACGGTGTGTCGACAAATTCTTTTGTACTATTCCCAGTTTGAGGATGGCTCCGAGAGCTGGACTTGAAGGCATGATTTGAACGTCGTAACAATGAACGATGCACGAATCTCAAAGTGTTTTCCACAATCAGGTGAAAGGTGACTGAGTGGATTTTATGGAGCGTTCAATCTGTTATTCAGTGCAATCTAAGACAAGATGGTAACGTTCATTGCTATTGATCGTGAACTGTTACCGTTGTTGTTTTCCATCAAATAAATCATGCGATAAGAAATTCGTGAATTAAATCACTAAAGCTGTCGACCACAAATGAATCCGCTCGAAACGAGTAAGGTGAGTCGAAGTTTTTCAGTGGCTTTTCTCGCCGAAAAGGCTGATCGTGAACTTACTGAGTCAAAGGGAACAAAAATTAGGAGGCTAGATAACCTCAGGATGAGACTACAATTTTGCTTCAGGAACGCATTCGATTTTACCGCCTTTCGCCATCAATAAAAAATCAGGCATTGACTGTCGAGGATTGTGGACTAGAATAACGCGAGTCCTACGATTCCCGTTCTCGTTAAATGGTCATTTAGACGGTGCAAAATCGATCATGCCCCCCCCCCGGGGTGAAAATGGCATTTTGTCGTATTGCTATTGGAAAAGGCAGAAGAATAAAAATACAGGACTAAAACAAAAGCAACTTCAGAACAAAGAAGGTTTCTGACATTTCTGAGATTAGTTCTGTTTTAGATTTTTAAACGGTAATGTTGATGTGCACTTTTGTTTCATTAATAAAGGAAGTAAAAGATAAAAGATAAAAAGATGTCTGTCGTCCAAACTGAGCTGGTATGCAAAATATGCTTGCTGCAATCCCAAAAAGGTCCAAGAGTCCCAATCTGCACGAGTAAAGTTCTTGACCAACCAATCACAAATAATGTATGAACTTGTAGCAAACCTCAAAGATCAACACTCAATAGAGAGAAACCTTTCAAGAGCAACTAAGTTAGGAATCAGTTTCTGAAGCAATCCCCAAAATGCCATAAATTTTACATAGCCCCCCACCTCGGCGATAACAGTGTAGGGATGCCGAAACGTGACCAGACAAGCTAATTTCGACCAATTTCGCCTCAAAATGCTGTCGAACAGGTGACCAAGCCCCGGTGACTCAGAATTCCAAATGATCCAGAAAGATAGAAGATAGTTGTCCTTAGGGTTACATGGAGTTCAAATATTCGGATGAGTGACACATTTCAACCCAACAGAAAGGGATGCTGTGTAGAGTATAACACGAACTTTGAACCACTTAGGATTGGGCGGTAGGGACGATAGAATTCAGATGGATAAAGTGATAACACGGAAAAGGTGAGGTTAAATACTTCTTTGATTCTAAATTACTTTTAGCTTTTCTTTGTAAATAGCAATCTGAGTCACGTTTGTTTTGAATGAATTTTCATATTGTCCAATATTCCCGTTTCCTTTCAGTGACATGGAAGTTTTGTGATATTTCCGAATGATGACTTGCATTGCACAAAGCGAGCGAATAGCGTGGGTATTCTGTTGAAAACCATTTTGACAAATTCAATGACTGACACACTGTTCGATGCTTGAGTTAAATACGGGAAATCAGAATTCAACGAGTGTCGCAAACATAAACTAAGCATCTTGCCGGGTTTTGTCATACAGACAACCAAAGTTTGCTTAAGGAAAATCGATTGATTATGATACAATAAACTGGTTGGCTTGATTTTAAATAAGTTAATCAGGGATTGAATGGACCTGTGAGACTTTGCCATTTCCCGACCTCGTGGTTTTCCTTCTCAGAAGAAGATACTCTTCTTGGCTATTTCTAAGGAAGTGCCTCAACCGTGTAGACAGACTCTGAAAGACTTTATTGCTACTCTTGTTGCTTCGTTGTCGCCAGTCATCTCTACTATCGCAAAAGGCTTGATAACAGAACGACATCTAAGGCTTCTATGCCTGTTGTTTGCATAAACAACTATGCTTCACTTCTCTAGACTGGTTATCACTCGCGGGTGATTAGCTGGTGCAAATGGGACAATTCCCGCCCGTGAAAACGTTGGTCTTTGCGTGCTGTACAGATGACCATACCGTTTATAAGAACTGGACTGCGATGGGCCTGATCTGATTGCAACTTACTCGCCATCATCCATGGGACCAACTGAAAGTCGAAAAGCACTTAGAATTAAAGCAATGGATTAAGTGACATACTTACTATTATACCCTGCAGCCTGGTGAAGATATACAACTATAAATTTCAACCAATCAAAATCCTTGTGGTAACTAAACTAGAAAATGTGAATACGATCAGAGTCTTTGTGAACGTAAGATTTGTCAAGCAGACCGGGGGAAGGTGAGCACCACCCATGAATATATACGTTTGTATATATTCTAACTTGTTAAATAGTAGTCCTGAGGTTCGTACTATCGTCATCTTTTATCAGTTAAAACAATTTATGTTGTACAATCTAATCGTGTACCATCATAACCTAAATCTTTATGGGGAACTCTCTAAGTATTAACGTGTGGCTGTTTTATGCGAATTAACAGCAATCAATAACAATGGAGGGCAATTTCTCAGTTTGGAAGTCAACCGTAATTCTATTAAGCGCATTACATCTAGGATACCTTAGCCGGTGCTATTAAACAACGCGTGTTTGTTGGCATAAGTACTACCTTTTATGGCTCTATCCCGGTAGAAACCAGTGAATTAACGCCTCCAAAGGATTCACTTCTACGTTAGAGGCTTTTTGGCATTGTAGTGCATTTTTTGATAGAAACCAGCTTGGATAGCCAGTAGGTCGGGTGCGAGTGGATACTTCCGAGGATCGCGAAGAAGGACAGTACATTTACAAAGTTTGACTCGAGCCAAACTCTAGGAAAAAAGCCTGAGAGCTTTTCTTAACTACAAGCTCGGGACCTATTGACGGTGTGCAATTAACAAACAAAAACGGGGGAAGAATAATGACTAAAGAGAACTGGTAAACTAAAATAGAAAGAAGACTAATCGGTAATCCGCAAGAAGCATTTAGGCGATTTGTAGACGATTTGCACAACGATTAAATAGTGAGATAATCAACAGCCAAACCGGCATAAAGCTTGTTCCACTTTTTTGAACTAGTGATTGCTAGGAAACCTAATCCGACTGACAGAAGTTGAAAATCTTCGTTTAAAAAAAATTTCAACCAGGGGGAGTCACGTGCATAAAATCGATGTGCCGAACCGCGACAAAACTAGTTTTGGTGGACGAACAGCTTTTGACCGATATGTTCGTTATTAACCTAAGGAGCCACAACGGTTCGGAAGCAATCAGTGAAAAATTGCTTCTTTTCATATAAACTATGATGCCACCGGGCACCTGTCATTCAGCGTCAAACATATTTCACAGAAAGGTGCAATGGACAGAGCCTTTAATTTCATGTCAAGGCTTTTCATGTTCTTTGAAATAATATCATCAATACTGTTTGCAATCAGCCGCTGTTTCGGTTAACAGAAAGTTGTAGTTATTTGCAGAGGCTTTCAGATATCGTCTTCTGGTAAGTTTCTGAATACCGATCGCTGTAACGAGGAGCATTCACCTATACCAAACAAGCCTCTTGTTCTACTCCAAACGTTCTGCTATCATGGCGTGTACATGCGCCAAACTTTGTATTAATTCATACTCATAAAAAATTGCTAGTGTTAGACTACAATGAACTACGGAGTAAAATCGATGAACAGTAAAATTGTATTGAATAAGAAATTATAGAATTTGGAAAATATATCAATATTTGTTACGCTTGGTGTATGAAGACACTTTACGAATGACTTGGTTACTCTTTCACCTTTACACTGTTTACACCCAGGTGGTTCGCATGGAACAGTCACAGAATCCTCGGTCGCAGTGTCCTGGGTTCGAATATTCAGTGCGACAGCATCTGACAGGCTTGGCCAACAGGAAGCGAGCCACAACGTCGACGGAGATGTAATTGCACACCGATTAGCTGGTCGCGGGGGCCAAGAAATCTGAACGACCTTCCGTGCCTGTCGTAGGATAAAGTAGTGGAACGCAGGCCAACGGACACCAGCTGCTCAGCCTGCTCCGTGGAAACTGCAGCTATGACGCTGTCTTTATCCTTCAGTTGGTGGCTGTTGATGAAGCGGGAAAGTCCGTCCGTATGGTCGAATTCTGTGGTTTTACAAAACTTGATGTCCAAGTTGTACCTGAAGAGGATAGCTGCCCATCTCTGCAGACGGCTGTTGGCTTACGTTGGGATGCTCTTTTTTGATCCGAAGATGGATAGCAGCAGTTTGTGGCCACTTAATAGGGCAAAGTGTCTACCGTGAATGAATTTGTGGAAATTTCTCACCGCACATACTACAGCCGGTGCATCCTTTCAAATCTGATCGTAGTTCCATTTCGCCGAAGCCAACGTTCTTGATGTATACACCACAGCCTTCTGGGCTCTGTCAGAAAGCGTGTGGGAGATGATCGCTCCAATCGTACAGTTCGAGGCATCACCAGTCACGATTATGGGCAGGCTGGAGTTGTAGTGTTACCAGTACATCCTATTCATCCTATTCAATTCACCGAAGGTCAATTGACACTGATGTGATCAGCACCAGGTCTGTACCTTTTCCAGCAGCTTGCCGAGGGAAATGCGTACGCGATGGAGGTCCGGGAGAAAGGTGTTGTAATAACTGAGTAAGCCAAGAAATGCCAAGAGACCTGAGATGTCATTTGGTCCGGGCATTTTCTGAAATGTCCTGAGGTCCTTGGGCCTTGGTGATGGCTGTCAGTATCAAAGATGAACCCGAGGTACTTGATTTTGCTCAGGAAGAGCTGACAACCTTCCTTGCGCAAACGCAGCCCAAAGTCAACCATACGTTGAAGGGCTGTTTTCAAGCGGTCGTACAATTTACCTACGGAGTTTCCAGTCATTATGATGTCATCCAGATATCCCGACACTTCCAGTAGACAACAGCATGGCACCTATCACACGTTGAAAGACCCTTGGAGCAGTTTTTACACCAAATGGTAACCGAGTAAATTGCTAAAGTCCACGATGTGTTGATTGTTAGCAACTTCCGAGATTCAGGGTCCACTTCTATTTGGAAGTATGCCTCGGGTAGATCCAGTTTTGCAGAACAAGTTGCTCCATGGAGGATGGTGAAGATGTCTTTAGAAATCGGAAGCGGATAGCAGTCATCATCTAATGCTGCGGCAGTCAGCATAAAGGCGTATACTGCCATTTGCTTCCCTCACGAAGAAGATCGGCACCGCCCACTTGGAAAATAAGAGGGGGCCAGAATCCCCTGGTCCTCCAGACGCTTTAGCCTCTGGTCCAAAAGTGAGCAGTGCCGAGAACGGCATTGAGCGTTTTTTTTTTGGGGGGGGGGGTAAACAATCTTACTGCCTCTCCTCAATTGTAGGGTGGCCTGGCGGCAATAGGTGAGGCGGCCGACGCCTTTCTAAGAGACCGAGGGGAACTGTTTCATCAGTGCATCTGTGCCATGCTGAGGCGTCTGAACGCGTTAGCGCAATGCGTCAATCACCAGGTGACGAGGCCCAATCCCTCCAGCCAGTCGGCACCGAACAGGTCGGTAACGGATTTTGCTACGTAGCACAGTGTTCAGATCAGCTTGTCACCATACTTGACGGAACACTGGAGCTGCCCGGTTAACTCTAAAGCACCATCACAGGCATTTGCAGCCGTCACTGATGTGGACTGCATGCGGGGCTGACCGATATCGTGCAAAGTTGAGTCGAATTTGATGGATATGTCTGAAGCAGTATCCAGCTGAAGTTGAGCTGGATGATTTAAATAGATTTATGTGGACTGTGACAAACTTTCTGCAACCGGCGGCATTTAAATGACAGGCTGCAACAAGACCGAAAAAGGGGACACTCGCGCCGTCATTACCTGGCTTTGTCTTGATCGGGCTGAAACGAGCCGATAGTTTGAACTTCCTAGCCTGGCAGAACCATCCTCTGTGGCCCATACGACAATAATTTTTACATTGGCGTGGGCGGAACTTGTGGAAATGCCAGGCTCCACAGTATCTGCAGGGCAAAGGCGGCTTGTAGTGTTGACGTGCGTACGGCGTGTATGGCTTGGGACCTTCGACAGTGTTAAAAATGTGGCCTGATCCTGCTTCTGGGTCATGGCTGTGTCGTGTTTCAAGTTGATTATGTTCGCACTCATCCACGAGTTGCCCCAATGTTGCATCCGGTTGTTGTTAACAAGCGAGTGCGTAAGTTGGAATGGCTTGGCGATTGAAGCCCACCAATGAAGATTAGACACTAAAATCGGCCTTCTGTTAGGTCACCCAGCTCGAACCGGCTACATTCACGATTGACGATTCATCTGGTTTAATAAGTTGCAGACGTTTCTATCGAGTATTAAACAACAAAGATGGATCACCAAAAACTTACCTCCGAGTATAAATAGTCCGATCAAATGTTCGGTTTAATGGGTCATCCGGCAAAAATGAAGTTAACGTGTCGCGTAGGTCCTGCAGGCCCGAGTTTTCGCAGGAGTAAACTCACTTTCGTCTGTTTTCTTTATCCTTCAGGTTAACAGTGGATATATCCTGGTCGAGCCTGAACCAGAATTCCAATGTAACACCGGACTTTGGGTCGTGCAGGAAGTCAGTCATTGACCAGAACAGCAGGTCTGATGAAGTTCCAGGACTGCCAGATTTTGTGGTCACGTTTCCGATTCGATGAGTGGAGGACTTCAGCAACTTGGGCTGGGTCGGAAACGTTTTCCTCATGTCTACATCCATTGTCGCCCTACTGAGTTGAGTTCGAAATACCCCGCCGCCAGATTTGTAGCGTTTCCTAGTCGAGCTTATCAACGCGCAACACTTAAACACACACAATACGTCACGCAACAGCACAATTACACAAGTCTGCGGGGTAGCCGGACACGAACACACCAAGGCTGGAAACTTAATACGGACATGGGCCTTCAAGTCCCGTAGACGCACAACAGAATGTAACCGGCCAGGTATTCATTTGAGTGGGCAGTCACACAGAAACGAAGCGCAGAATTCGAACGGCTAGTCCAATCCGGTAACGAGAGAGAAGACCAGCGTAGAACACATGCGCATTTATTGCTGACCTACACATACAATTCAGAATTCAAGTGAGCTCTATCGTTTATATAGTTTTGCGGGGTGGTCTTGGTCGATAGGGGAAACGACCAATCACAGAAAGAGGTTTTGTGAGCCATTTAACGGCCATACGACGATGGTCAACAGCACAATATTTAAAATAACCTCAACATCGAAGTATCTCGGAAAGTATAGGATTTTGTAGAAAGAAAATAACAGAATTAAAATCTGCGACACCAAAATCGCTAGACTGGTCAAAGTCCATAGCAAACACTGACTGCGCTAACCATGGGGGTATTAGCTTAATCCCAATAGCGTCGAAGCCGCTGGCGTCCGTCATTCTTCGCAGGTTCTACAGCACGAGTGAAGAGCAAACTCGTGAGGAACAAGACGAGTTTCGTGAAGGTCTTGGCTGTGTCAATCAAATCTCCACCCTCTGACAGGTGTTAGGGTGCCGTTTTACTTTCCAAACGCCAACATTTCATTGTTTTCTTGCACAGCCCTGCAACCTTTGACGCTGTTGACAGTTCTGCACTATGGCACTGTTTGTTGAGAAATGGAATACGTGACAATTATGTGTCGGTCCTCAAAAAGTCGTATGTCATCCTTCAGGTCGCGTTAGGCTCATTGGCTAACTGTGACCACTCTTAGTCGTCTCCAGTGGAGTACGGCAAGGCTGCCCTATATACAAATTTCTGTCCAACTTTGTCATTGAGGATGTTCTACAGAACGTTTAATCTGGTACTTTAGTTGGTGGGGTTGAACGCTTCAGTATGGCGATGATATCGTCTTGCTGAGTGACGATGCACAGGCAATTCCATGCACGTTAGACCGCTTAGCAATTGAGGTATCTAGATAAGGTATGTGCTTTGCAAGGTTCTTCTTCAAGACTGACAGGAGCCGTGCTTGCACTCACCTTTACGGAGATCGTGTAAAGGTAGTGAGTGGCTTCAGGTACCTTGGGTGTCTAATCCAACCTGACGGTGTTGGGCAGTAAGTCTCAGCAATAATGGCGAAAGTCAGGGCAGCTTTCGCAAACCTAACACCCTTGTGGTTCCGCCATGATTTTCGGCTTCTCCTCAAGGGTACATTTACAATTCTACAGTTCGTAGTTTTCTGATTTACGGTTGGGAGGACTGCTGTATCCACGTTGAGGATGCCAGGCGGCCTTCTGTGTTCCTCCACCGATGTCTCCGAAACGTTGGTCGAGTCTGGTAGGAATATTATTTGAACAATGAGGAGGTGCGTCGTCGTATGCTAAGTGAATGCAATGGTCTTTTGGTTGAGATAATCGCTCTACACCGTCTTTGATGACTTGGGCACGTATTGCTTATGCCTGCCCATCGTCTACTTCTATTCGTGGTTTTTTGTACGTGCTGGGCAAGATTGGAGGAAGGGACGTGGCAGTCAGGCTATGGCTCGGTGAAGAAGTATGAAGACGTTTTGCCTCAAATGGTGCTTCCCGGTTGTGGCCCAAGAGATGAGGATTGATGTTGTTTGAAGAGAATGAGAGACATGGCTGAGAACTGAATCCTTTTCCAGTTCCATGTAGGTGACTATGAAAGCACCATGCTTATTTTCAAGCATGAGTTCAGCGATGATATCACGTGGTGAACTATTCCATGTGGAAATAAATACCACTATACTACCGACTCGAAAACAAACAAAACCAGCGCAACAGGATATGAACAAAATTACGCAGAAGACCACTAAAAAAGAGAAAGACCGTAAATGGCAAGGAAAAGGACAATTTTTGTGGTCTCACCAGACACGTTTTGCGATGATTTTGTTCTGTTTTGGTACCCTTTTTAGGGGACGTGCCATACAGGCAGGATATAAAGTATTTGCACCACTGACTTCGATTCTGAAAAGGGTCTCTCAGGATCTCCGACAAAAGACACCGTTAATCTCTTGGGTTCCAATCGACTCCCCACAAAACAAGGAGGGGGCTTTCTCGCTAAAGCAGACCTCAGAGAATAAAACTTGCATCCCTCAGACCAGTTCCATTCTTCAGCCTTTTATTACAGTTAGGGAAAGGACACCGGAGCCAGACGCTTTCTAAAGTCCTAAGACTGGAATTTCCTTGATTATCACCGCCTCAGTTAGCGGACGTGTTGTAACAGACCACTAGACGCCTGTCAGAATGGATACGAGAGACGCCGACTCAGAAGTCCAGCTAAATCGTTCTCCAAAGTGCTCCACCCAGCGAACAAAACGTCCCTTCGCTCACACCTAATGCTTTCTTACCGGTAGCTCAGATGAGATGAAAAGGCTGGCGAAAATTTGCCATGGCGACAGCATGTTCCATCCCCAAAGCACGCTGAGAACACCAGACCTCGCGATTCCTATCCAAGCTTGCACGGATTTCACGTCTCGTTACGAGCCGTACTCCATCATACTCATACCAGCCGGGATGGACTAACGTGTGTCAAGAAGGCGCAGAGGCTCAGCAGAAATCCAAAGTGTCACGACGCAATGGGTCAAGCCAAAACTCACTAAGCCAGCAGAATGCAAGGCATTCTTGATAACCGACCAGTGCTCGCTGATGCTATGTGGTGGGAGGAATTATAGTTTTTCAGCTAGTGCACTTCGAAAGAGTGGAAGACGAATCGGATCAGGGAGCTTGTTGCAATCTAACCGACGTTGCAATGTACGTTTTAGACGCTCATCGAAGCACATGGACAGCTCAGTACATATTAACGCGTGGCCAGAGTCGAGAGGAGTGGTCCAGTACGACCAGCAGTCTTGTAGACAGCTCCGTCATTTGTAGCTTATTCCAATGTGATCGATTTGAGTCCACCGCTGACCCGAAGAGGACAAACGCCAAGTGACGTACCGGCGGTTAGAACGTCCGAAGCTCGTACTGGCGTGGTCTGAGCACAAAGCCAGCGACCGTTCCCCGTTTTCAAAGTGACAGGAATCGAGACTAAAAGGGGCCTCTTAATTGCGCCGCATTCGAGAACCAATGACCTACTCCCACATTCTTGTCGTCTGCTAACATAATGGTGTCGTGCTGTCTCCTTGGCCATAAGGGTTCGTGCAGTTTCTGACAGTGCCCTCGATTACAGCTGGGCTACAATCCGTTGGCGCCCACGCCGAGACAACAAACAAGTTATGCCTATCAGGGCGACGGATATTTATTTTGTATGAACGTCCAAGTCTCACTGCGCATAGCCGGCTATCGAATGGGATCCAGTCAATCATTGCAACAGCCACAGCCCTCTCACTGAGAGCCACACCAACGCCAGTAACATCAGAATCCGCTGTCTCAGGATTCCTAGAAAGAAGCAGAGGAAACTTCACAGAAGGACCAGACGGGGATGTGAGTAGGAGAACAGAGCTAGGGTCTTGGATGCGAATCTCTTGGGTACAACGCACATCCCGATGGCGCGGGTTAAATACCCCTGTTAGCCTACACACATCAGTATTCGCCCATTGAATGTGGTTAGTTTGAAGAGACATCGAGGACGATGTAAACCACCCGGCGGAAGCGGACTCGGCATGACTTGGATGCCACCTGAGGGAGAATGCGAGAGAGCAGGAACAGGACTTATTCCAGTGACACTATCACTAGCATGACCGACTGCAGATCCCGAAGAATTTGAGAAAATAGAGTGGGAATGAAAGTAACACGAATTAGTAGAGGAACAAACAGTTACGTGCGGTGGAAAGTCGTTGTTGTGATGAGAGAGCCGAGGAAGAACAGAGAAACGGCGTGCGAAGAGTGTATCGCGGTATCATGGGTGTTAATGGCACGTAGTGCCTGTTGTACTACTCGGTCGCCCAGTCCAGAGTTGGCCCTTTTATTCTAGGGGTGCACCTCTAGCCTATGTGTAGCCAGGCGTTTTCTGCAAGGCAGCAGAACTGGCATTCCATACGAGGCGGGTTGCCCAGTTGATCGCCGTGTCAATCCCCCACGCATCTTCTGGATAACCTTGCCGGTTCGGTGGTAACGCGCTCCACAAACAGGGCGAACTGGCCTCATTGTTGTTTGTGGGTCACACTCGCCAAGCCGCAGTGCCACCAGCGGGCTCTTGTCGTGATATTGCGGAGAGATCGCTCGACAGCAGTCGGAAGATACAACACACGTCTCAATCGGCCTGCTACAACGGCCCTAATTCGGTAACGTGGCTTCGACCTCAACGTTGATTACGGCCAGCTAACCATCTGAATCGTTGGCGCATTCCATATCGCAACCCCAGGCCGACCTACTTCAGTGCGGAGCAACCAACTGTCCCAAGGAAGTTTCTGATAGTTTATCAGTATTAGGTGGAAATGACACACAGGACGCAATACTGAAGTATAATGGATTTGCCATTCAATGTGTCGTCGGCACTGGTTGTTGTCGCTTGTCCACCGTCAATAACAAATCAAGAACTTTATGCACTGTGCCAATAGCCGGGACGGTAGCAATCTAAAAGGTAATTGTTGGCCAACAATCACCAGCGGAAATCTATGGTTCGGTTCAGGTTGCTAGTAAAAGTGACAGCAAACAGAAATACTTAGGCTTTGCAAAAATTGAAAAGACAGTTTAATAAGAAAGCCATCAAACACGTTGTGACATTTCTCCAAGGCAACTACTGATTTGGATAGTACTTCGCTGCCAATTTCGAACAAAAGTTGTTGGCTTTAGTACTGAATTATAAGAAATGAACATGATAATTCTTTGAGGAAAGTCTAGTTAGCAAGACGCTCTTTTAGTACTCGTAAATCGTGAGTGACCTTTCCAAAGACCTAGATGAAACCCCTATTTTTCGATCAACACCGTATATTGAAAGTTAAGTAACCTATTTCTACGGTTTACTTCAGCATTACAACATTTGACCCCGCATTATCCCAGACGGGGTTTGGATGCTACTCAACAGCGAAATGGACGTTTCGTACAAAAAGAAATCCGAACTAAAAACTGACAATTTAGTTTTGCCCTTCGCATTCGAAATCCAACTTTGCCAGCTGGGATGCGGTAAACAAAAGCCGATTTTTCGCTGCTTATAACATTCGGTTCCCGTTCAAAACCAAAACATCAGAAAATTAAGGACTACAGAGTAGAATTTTATGCGGACGGGAATTCGTTTTGAGTGCGAGATGCTGCAGCGATTCCGGTATTCACCACCACCCAGAATGATCTCGTGGTACCGAACAGAAACTCTAGTGCGTCCTACCTAGACCAATCGACTAGTAAAAATTTTAAGTTTTTTATCACGTCACAGACAAGTCACTAATGGAATCAGTGAACAGCGCACACAGACATCCTATTAACGAGCATAAACTAATCTCTACCACAATCTGTCCAGACACATCATCTGATCAGACGACCAAGTCCTAGCTCTCACATACTGCACCGCACCTGAAGATTGTTGAAATAATGGTCAGACCACATCTGCGCAATACCGTCAAGATAGCGCTTCTCCACTATTACTTTTTGGTCAGCTTTCTACTAGCAACGACAGAGATGTTGATCCATATGCGATAACGGACGTTATGAGATGCAGTCAACTTCCTATGGGTAGAGGGCAAATCACACCGAGACGAAAAAGGGCCACCTACGTATATGGGATCTCCAAAATGCAACCACCTGGCACAAGAAATTTACCGAAGGGGTAAACCTGGTTAATTTAAACTATTCCTACAAAAATGCAATTTAGGTTCGAACAACTGCACTTCTACGGTTACTTTTCAAGTTACCAGGTTGCAGAAAGCAGACTCAACATAGATACATCATCGCCTAAATTGGGGAGGAAATCGCAAAGCTTAGTTGAACCTTAATTGTAAATGATATAATGTTAATAACACAGCGTTGTTTGTAGATATAGTATGCCAATGTCTCGCCTACCGTGGGTAATCTTTCTCAAGGGAAATTTTACATTTGATTGTAAAACTAGCCTTAAGAAAGACTACCCACGGTAGTCAGAACGTTGGCGCACACATATACCAACAACGCTGTTATTAACATTATATCATTTACAACAAAAAACCAATACATGGCGCATCGATTTTTCGATACACTCCTTACGTCATTTGGTCCTGATATTTTATTAATCCTATTTACGTCAGTCTGCTTCGCCATATCATAAAATGAAATTTGTCCACAGAACATGTATGTGGCAAGTCTCACGCACGTTCTTGGTCGGTGCGGTTTACTAGGAGTCTAGGCTTTCAATACAAAGATTCAAACCTGAGGCTTGTCATCGGAGCATTCTGCTTACGATTTGCCGAACTTGACTGAGAAGCGACAGAACGGAATGGCCTATGAGGTGCCTGGGTGGTAGCTTATGCAAATTCCAATGTTTCCCATCAACCGACTACGTGAAAATGAAATTTCCCAGACCACCGTTTACCGTTGGGGTTAGGATGCATACTGTAATATTAAGATGGGGGTCTTTTATTCACTTTAGAGATTCGGTCTTCACTGGTAGGTGATGAATGAAGATAGCCACAACTGGAGCATCGATGCCTCTGCAGCCTAGATGGAATATGAATGATAAACAACCTCAACAATATTGAGGTAACGTTTCACTGTATTAAGACTCAGTGGCCGATCTGTGAAAAAACAGCATTTAAACATGGTTAGGTGGCTCGGAAACGTTACGCGTGATCCCAAAGATTTCATCGGCATAAACTGTTTTGAGGCGCAGTTAGCGGCCGCTAGGAAAGTAAGAGCGATCGCTCCACATGAATCCAATGGAATATTGACAGGTGAAACTGCCCCAATAGGAATTAAAACCCGCAATTCGGTTATACGACAACTGGGGGGGGGGGTAGTGATGTCGGATTACTGCAATCGAACCTACAGTCAATCTGATTTACACCCCCCCAGTTTCACGTTGTATTACTTCTCTGCATGACCAGATTTATTTCACCCCGGACGCGTCCAAGTAATGATCATAAACAGAGCGTGAAAATGTGAGGTTCGCAATCGAACTGGAAGTAGAAAACTTGAATTACTTCGCGAATTTACCGTCCCAGATCCATTTGTTCCGGTGTTCAGTAGATACAACCTGTTTGAAATAGGAAATCAGATGACAAGAATAAATTTATCTACAGAAATCGCTATTCAGATCTAAAGTTACCCAGCAGCAGTTACGGATAAGCGGAAAAGCCAACCGGGTTTCACGAAGAGTTGTACTGAGACACAGCCGGAACTGGTTCGAGAAAGCAATCATAAAAAGGATCGAGTGACGCTGACACTTGGGTGGTTGAAGAGACAGAAAACAACTCCGAGCAGAAGAGTACCAGATAAAGCCTTACAGGGCGCGCACACGCGACACGGGAGCTGAGGGTAACAGAAATGCGCTTCATGGATGACATTAGCTCAACTAGGGGTGACATTTTTATAATCACCATTCAATAGACAGTAAAAGGCATGCCACGAGGCATGCGCTAACAGAGAAAAATGAATAAAAACTGCCCATATTTGTTCCCTCGTGTTGCAAATGGAGGGGAAGGAGGCTCGCCTCAACTCTGCGTGCTAATCAGATACAGTGCGTTGAGGAATTCAGCGTAGAACAGAGACATCCGTCATAAACAGAGAGGACGAAGTAAAGAACAGGCGCATGAACAGACTAGATGATTTCTACAAAATATAAACGAATGATGGGAGAAATAAACGAATGCAGTGAAGTAGTTACATGAAGAAAAAATCAAATAGAGAAATCCGAGAATTTCACTTATTGGCTAGAAAAGAGATCATAACCAGATCAAAAGAAAAGGGAAGAGGCATTGCAAGAAGCTCGCGAAAAATTGAAAGGCTTAAAGTAAGCACATATGCAACTTCTTAGTTATTCATATACAGATATGCAAAAATAATGGGAACCGAGTTCAGTGTTTGTCCGTACTCAGACACGTATATTTATATCCATACTCAGAAACATTCTGCATTCAATATGGATGATACTCGGCTGGATACGATATGATGGAGCGTGAACAGGAGTGTATGTAAACAAAACTGAGATGCTTATATGAGGGGCGAAGTTAGAGAAAAGCAAGGATAGAATAAGAAAGATGAACTGACCGATTGAATCTGCCATACGGAGGTACTAACCAAAAAAGACACCAGTGTCTTACACCGAGGAGTCAACATGTGGCGGCAGAGTGGCAAAATTAACACAAAGGAAGTGTAAACTATGTGAAAAAAGGGGTGGGCCACGGTGGGAGACGGAATAGGGGGGAGTGGGTAGGCCGGTGGGAAGGAGCAATATGGACATTGAGAGAGTTGACCTATAGTTTTCTGACGGAGAATGATGTGAACTGTACACATTGTGTGCTTATCTGATGTACCCGGCACAAAGTTGTGCGGATGGGATTTGATGTGTCGAGAAATACGTAATACGTACACACGCATGGATGTGCGCGACTGCCTGGTAGTAGACGGGGACACGATAATCGCCATTCACTGTGGAATAGTGAGCCTCTTTTCTAAAATCATGAGCTCATTAGAATGTTGTAGGGCTACCACAGTACCTGATCCCTTTCTTATATACAACTTCAGGTTAACTGTAGTCTCTAGCGTGAAACGGCAAACAGTACTAGTTTAGCGAGGTAGATTTGCGAATAGACTCTGCAGCACGCGAAAAGACCAACGGTCCTTTTCAAAGCTCCGTTTTCAGATCACCTGCGTCCGCACTGTCGTTGTTTTTAGATTCGATCACCTATGAAGGGAGAAAGTAAACAGTAAGAAGCATCTGTCAGGCTTGTAGGAACACGGAACCTGCTCAACCTAGTGCTTTGGACAGTATACAAAAGAATCAATATTGTCAATTTTCATAGCGACCGTCGCAATGAGATTTCCCCTTGAGGTAACGTGACGACTTTTGCGCTTCTGTGGCTCAACACGATCTCTAGCATTGCTAATCACAAGCCGTTAATCTCAGTATCTTTGGTGAACATCGGATCTACAACCGAAAGTGAAACACCCTGCCAAGTGCATCGCCCATCTGATATGGTTCCAGTTCCCAGTCAAACTACAGTTCAACGGAGTTCCAAGCTCATCTGTTAGGTTCTGTTCGTGGCTGATTCAAACCTGGTGCGGCTACGTGTGCCCTTTGACTGGCTGTGCTACAGTTTGGTGTGTCAACATCTGGATCAGACAAATGTCGTACGATTAACTCGGTTTGCGATTCCACCGTCGGTCACTGAGATACGACACAAATCCCATTGAATCGAATGCATAGTCTGATTCCACGTATGTGGATATACGGTTTTGGACAAGAAAGGTCCAACATTGGCTTACTGCGACATAACCAACCTGCCTTAGAATACCTGTAGAGCTGGAGTGCCATGCCACTGTGCGACGCGGGCTGTCGGGTATTCGTACTATATTGCAACAAGCTATTGTCTGCGCAAAACTAGAGAAGCCTATTATCGTTATCTGTATGTCGAGAAATTACGATTTTATTTGTAAACGGTAGTGATCTGCTAACAGTCTGCGAAATATTGTAACTATTAGTTACAAGGATTGCGTTGTAATAAAACAGGGACTTAAGTGATCGGCGATTCTCATCAGACCAAACATTTAAACTTGTACTTTTAGTTTCAAGTCAGCATGACAGAAAGCAAAAAATTACACTGACTTTAACCGGTTGATCGAAGAAACGCGTCGGGAAAGAATACCAGGAAAGTAGACGAATATCGGTCAGTAGTGCCTAACTGCGCTTGATCAATATCAAGTAGAAAAAGAATGATGACGTTTATGCACTAGTAAGAACATTGTGACAGCAAATAACTGTTGTTGAACAATTGTGCTTGATTGGCAAAATGAATAGGCAAATGGATAAAAATGAGGAAAACAGGTGTAGGAAAAAGCGATTATTAGCTACAAATTGGGAACTTATTGTCTGCAACCTACCTCGGCCGATTTTTTCGAAGAACAAATGTCCAGTCGAGATGAAACTGTATTGCATAAGGCCAATCTATTCTCGTCCGATTTCGATCGTGATGACTCAACATCATTTGGGCTAGTTAAAAGAGGCTCGGCAACCAGATCCACATCAGTGATATCGATTTGTGACGTATCCACTTCAACTAAGACCGCAGATTGGGGCTCTCCCTGTACACCATGTGCTTCGTTCATCGGAACACTGACCACCTCTTCTCCATTGTCCTCTGGCTCTCCATCACCTGCAACTTCCGCCTGACATGGGTCATTTTCATCGCCAACCGTTGTGTCGCCCATTCCATCCACATCCACGTCCTCGTCTTCCTCTTCTTCGTCGTACCACCATTCAAATCGTCGAGGTTTGGGTGTACTTAACGGGATCGGCAAACTAGCTGGTGGAACACGAACTAACGGATAGCAGGATATGTGTGAACGTGGAATGAGACCCCGAGTCCCATCTGCCTTTTCCGCCATCATCCACTCGGTTTCACCAAGAGGTTCCCTATCGACAATCGTCAACGGTTCATTAGGCCATACTGCTAATTCATCCGGTTCCAGATGGGCATCCGCGGACCCTGGACCGGCAGCCTCAATCCCACGCGGGAACAAAACATAGACCCGACCGGATGCAGCCGATCCCAGCCGCTCTTGTTGAACTAGAATCAGGATAAAACAAAAGAAATGTTCAATTAAATTCCATCCTAAGTAGTTTTGGCGGAAGATTTTGTGATGACAGATATAAGATAGACAGGATAGTTTTGAACGAGGGGTACGAATCGCTGATTAATGAAGCGTCCTCTACGGTGGTTCTAGTTTTTTCGCTAATGGCAAAATATGAAGACAAGATTCCATTTCCGACAGAACTACTCCATTCTAAGTGTGCGCGATTAGGGCATGGTTAGACGTCGCCCACTGTAAACTATGGCACCGTAAATCCTCATATGCGTGAGATCTATCCCTTTTGCTGTAATTGTGCACACAAATCCGTGCGGAACAATACAACACACAGGAATTGTCATTTTAATGGGGATTTATAAGCTAAATGATAACCCAATCTTCAATGAAATTTTCGAAATAAGGAAACCACAGCCTGGTCGAAAATGTACGTAATGAGCTGACTTTTCGGTTCACTTTCTCAAGGCAGATTTACAGTCAGTTCTAAGGTCGCTGTCTTCCTATGTGGCTCACGGTACATATGCAACTCCTTGTACATACAACACGGCTTTCTTCTCATTTTATTTCTGACAATTGATACGACCAATAAGCCTTTTTTGTTGGTTCTGGTGTCCCCAGTCAACTTAGTGGACGACCTAGCTTCAAATTGCCTGCCCATGTTTATTGCGACAAGTAATAGCGGAATTGTTTCCGGATTACGAGTCAAGTGTTCAACATGTAATTGGCATCTAATGTGCTATACTCAAGATAAGTCCCGTCTGATCAACCGTCGAAGCTATAATCTCGGAGGGCCTGAGTTGTGTTCCGTGAGGTCTAGCGCTGACAGCACAACAACATAAACCATGAGCGAGTTAGGAAGAGCAGATCTCACAGCTTCTAGGATCCATAAGATACAGGGAACCGGGAGCCGAGACCTTAAATATTAAGCTGGCAAAAAGAGCAAGTTCTCAGCGCATTAGGCTCGATAACGAGTCAGACGAGAGCGATTTAGTATCAACGAGCGAAGCAGACCTGAAAACTGAGCACTACTTTTGCAGTCCCAAACGTCCAATCTGCTTGATCATGACCGATATAGTCAATGAATGACGCAAGCTGAAGTCGGAGTGATGTGTTTATGCGGTCCAAATTAATGCCCATCTAACCGATTGTAAAAAACTACTGATCAAAAGAATACAATATGAGAAGCACCTCTCACGAGGAAATCGGAAATTTATGAAATCGCCCAAAATTTTGAACGAATAGATAGCGCTATCGATAGAGAAAAACTCGACGAGTTAAAACCACCGAGAGCTAGTAACGATCTTCATTTGGTGTACAAAGGATGTGTCAATGGCTTGGGAGAATCTCAGAGAAGCCCTTTCATGGAGCCAGGTACGTCGTCCACATACACACAAATCACTAAGAGAGGACTTTGTAGCCATATCCATTACCTGGAATGCGCGCTTTTCATGAAGATGAAAGTTTTGTCGGTCATGCAAAACATTTCCAGATATTTGTCAGGTACATCTAACGGTAGTTAGAATTTGACCATTTTTTGGTGACTTTCTGCCAAAAACGCGAGAAAATAGACTATTGTCAGATAAGAGTAAGCAACTGCATTAATAGTCTGTGTAATCAATGATATAAAGTCGTTTCTTTCGATGAAGAATACATAATGATAGCGACAATCGGAAGAGAAACTGATAACATTAGTGTACTGTAGCAATTCGTTAGGTACATGTTATTTGGACACACAACGAAAAGACAACTTAGAGGATAGTCTAATTAACATGATCGTGCCTGGATCGAAACCAACAAAAAAGTAAATATTTTAGGGCGTGATGATCTAGTAGGGTCTATTGCTCTAAGCGGAAAAAGTGTTACATCGATGGAAAAGTACGAAACACGATCGGTAACACTTGGAACGGAACTGGATGACAGCCGATTTATTCACTTTGTCAACAGTAATTCTAGAGACGAATGGCGATAACAATGTTAATGTCACGAAGTGAAAATATTGTTTTGTGGTGCTAACTGAAACCGAACTCAAATATAACAACTAATTTGTGGATCCAACACGACCCACTCGGATCTACCTGAAGGCGACGATCAACTTCGTAACTAGGCATTTCGATGATGCCAATTTTCTCTAACAACCCCAATCGATATGAGGATATGGGTTTGAGCTTGTAAATTAAAATTTCATTGTCAACAAAGAAGAAAAAGTGATAATTTTCAGTATCAGCAAAAATAACGAGATTAACCGATACACAAGAAAATATGCAAAGTTTTATTAAGTCTAGTTTGAGGATAACCGTTGTGGAGTGATGATGCATAAGCTGTCATTTTGGGACTGAGAATTTTGATCATTCATGTGCAGAAAGCCACACTGAAGAAAACCAGCCTACCACTTGAGCTAATGGATTCATTTCCTCCGCGATAAGGAACAGATGGACTAACACTGCATTCGGCACGGAATTCTGCGCTAATCTGGAAAACTGGTGACCCAAATTACCGTGAGAGTAAAATACTGACTCAATTACATCTGCTAGAGAAGAACGCAAGAGATAACGAGAGGAATATTACCTGTTTAGGATAAGTGAACACTTATCAACTCCGACTTTTCTGATCCGAAAGACCTTATATTTTGTACTTTCCCATGGTGATTGAAAGTCATTAGCCATGTACGCAGAATCAACAACGGTGTTTCCCTTGTTAATCCGTTCAGTTCAGTTTTCGCAACCATAAACCTCGTACTAATAGGCCCTCCTTTTAATTGCTACCGCGCTGTAACGTATAGCTGAAAGCTAAAATGAACGAGTAAATCGTGCGCAAACAAATAAAAGTAACAGGTAAGCAAACCATGAAAGAAAGTGCCCCGCTGTGCTCAAAAACTGACCGCATTACCCAACCTGTCAGTAAGAGAACATCAAGCCGTAGGTCCAACGAATCAGGCCCGTTTAGGCAGTCCGGTGAACGTTTGTCTACCTTTTTGACATACCATGGTCCGACCACTTCAAATTCTTTTCAAATTACAACTTGTTTCGGGGGAAAAGACATGCTGATAAGTGAGCTGGCTAGAATTTTTACTTCTTGTATTTTTAACGACGGGTATATTTATTTCTGTTAGTTATCTTATATCCAAACTAATTATCTGCTTCAAGCAGATGGCAACCTATCGATTTTTGTCCTGAAATATAAACAGAAATGAATAAAAAACTATTGACCTCGCACACTTTGAAAGGCTTGTCTCTAGTGCTATTCACTCCTACGACTGGGCCAACACAAGCGACTTTATTATTATCCGTTTAGCGCTAGTAACAATTTATTCATGAAAACTCAATAGGAAATTGCACTGGTAGATTGTCATTTATCTCTTTCGACTATGAGCATCTTTATCGATGGTTAGGTTATGAATTATGATTAAGAACCACGGTCGATTATGGTTTCGATACAGCGGACTTACAGTATAAATATTCTTCACATTCGGCTTCATCATCGCCCTGGTCACATTTTTCCAATGGAGTCTCTCGATCAGATAGTGTTCGCGCATGTAATGATGCTCCGTGCTCGACTAACAGCCGCGAAAGTGGTAGATTTGCACATGAGGCGGCGCAATGCAAGGGAGTCCAACCGTCAGTGTCCCCTGCGTTCACGTCTGCGCCGGCGGTTCGCACGAGAAATTCAGCTATGTCCATGCGGCCGGCACAGACAGCATTGTGCAATGCGGTGATCCCTTCGTCATTGGGCTCGGATACATCGGAAACCTAAGAATTTCGATAAATGAGCTGACAGTGATGTGGGAATGCAGTGATATGATGGCGCCGTGAGATGCAAGATTATATGTTTAGCCGAAAGATATGCATGTAGTGGAGAATGTGTGCAAAAGAACCCACGTTAGGCTGATAATACAAGGGAAACCAAAACAGAAGAACCCTGGTGAAAAACTACCTGGTTGGAAAGATGAATCCAACTTATTGTATAAGAAAAATATTACAAAATTCTTAAACGACCAACTATTTAGCCATATCGAACAAGCTTAATTTTGAAGAGATTAAAAATAAAGCGACAACCACCCATGTACACTACATTACTTCCTACTCATATGAGTGCACCGAAAAATCCTTACCTTCAATTTCCAGAGCCTACCGGACTAGTACAGGGAACCGGGCACCTCTGATCCCAAAACTGAGACGTAGGAGGAAATCCAAGGCACCAGCAAACTCCGTTTGGTGATGAGCCGGGTAGCAACAAATTCTGCTACTAAAATAACAAAACGACTACGGAGCCGAATGGTTCGAATGAGGATGTAATCTGGTATTATACGAATGGAACATCGCTGAATGATTTTCGGCAAAATCGGGATATAAACAAAACCCCTCTCAGAATTCGGCATTAGCTATTTGATAACTCAAAGCACTCACAGGTGATAAATCAGATCGAGCATTTGTCACCTCGTATGCCCGAGATTCAAGTCAATCATACGCTGTTGCCAGGTCTTTTTCTTGTCTCGTTTTCGGCGTTCAACGTGGTTCTATTCATTACAGGTCCGCCTCGCGGGTTTTGTGGCCTCAGAAGCCACGTAGATTACCCTACCACGACAAAAGTGCATCGGACAAGTAACAAACGAGACTTTTGCTTCCGTCGCTGGAGAGCCATTTGACGATGACTGCACGGAAGGTGCAACAAAGAAGTTGCCTTCTATCACAAAATCCATGCATACGAAAGGTCGATTTCGAATTATAGAGTATATATATATATATATATATATATATATCCATTCAACCAATAAAAAATAATTGACATCAAGGTTATTTTTTGACACCGTCACGGTCGCGCTTGACTATCCCAAGCAAAAATATGGGGAATTTCTCGGAACGTCTCTCAAAATGCTCCCCAATGACCACGTATCTCAAACTGCTTCTGTCGAAGAAGTCTCACATGCTGCCTTCTCCTGAAAGATATGATTCCATTAAAGTGTGAGGAAGACGACGAATGTTAGATGCTTTTACCGGATCGGCTGATACTCAATCCATGGAAGATGGCCAAACTCTGATTCTGAACCAAACACGGGTGGCGTCGAACCGAACCGTTCTATGGCGAAAAGGTGTTCAGTGTATCCGAAGGCCATATGAACTGAGTGGTCCAGTATCGGTAAGCAATGGGTTACGAATTTCCACCTTCGTTCAGTTGCCTTTGGATACCTATAGATGTTCTAGTTGTGGATCTAAAAAATTCAACTGACTGGATTGGGAGACCTGGGGGGATTACACTCATAAACAAACGGCTCTGCTTTATCTTATCCCATATCGAAACGTTTTATTACAAAATCGTTCTGTTTTCAATTTAAGCTTCTATTTTATTTCTTTCATTAAAAGAGCCACGAATGTGAATGTTTCGGATGAGGGATAAATGAGATCTGTCAGCAATTGTTTACAATGCATAAGTCAAGCGGGAACCCGTATAAGCTGACCCTAGGCGAGATAGAGTGCACATGTTCAAATCCACTGAGACAACTACATAGAGGATAAAACATGATGTTAATTAGGACAGGTATCGCCCATGCTTCTAGCAGACTAGAATTCAAAGATGAATGAAGATGACCGGGCAAAGCCATGAAATAGAAACATCACGCTATTGAACTTCAGCATCTAATAGATTCTCCCTCTTACTGGCAGGACCTGGTGTATCCACCAACAGCGATTGTGTATTTCCAAACATTATTTACGCGTTCGATATCAATGGTTTGAGTTTTTGAGGAATTCCACGGTGCTGATCAAACTGGCTAGTGAGTGAGGATCTTGCCGAAAACCAATAACTAGAATCAGTGCACTCATTACCCGAATATTGGTTTTACGAAGTGACAAACAAATTGTAGTGCCAGAAACTACATGGCTTAACAACTTGACTGGTAGTGTTTAAGCGGATAAAGTCGTGGTATCATTTTTTTATGACGTGCCTGAAGTGTGAGTGTATTGGAAAGAGCATGCTCTATGGTTTCTATAACCCACTGCGCGGAGGAGGAGAAACAGGCACCCATGAACCTGGAACGTGAAGTGCCATAAAGTCACACGGGAACAACAGGTCACGTCTAGACTCGAAAGTCGCCAGTTTGATTCCTCCCACCAACGGTTGTTTCTATATTCAGCAATCTTTCAGTGACTGTGGCCTTCTTCCAAAACACCGGATAGTTAAAAAAGTAGTAAGTAAAGAAAGCGAATATTTGAAAACAAAATGGACAATCGCATTGTGCATTGAGATTAGTCGATGTATCTAGCAGAATACTGAGTCAAGCAGAGTGGTGAAGTAGACACTTGTAAACAAAAGTGGAAATTCCCATAAACAGAGTATGAAAAACACCGTAAAGATGTGTAATAATAGACTGTAGTGATTTAACGGAGCAAAAATAACAAAGAAACATCGACTATCCTCGTGACTGATATTAGCCCAATTGCAGTGAGACGTCTCTGCAAAAAAATGAAGCCATATTTATGTGACTCAACGGCAGAAATTCATGAGTGTGTCAGGTAAGTAAACGAAACTATCGAACGAAGGTTTAAAATGTGAAATGCAAATCATTTTAAATACGAGAAGCTATTCACCTGGGCGGCAGCTTTCTTCACCAAATCAATGTCACCTTCTAGTGCAGCGTCCAACAGGAGGGCCAAAGGATGAAACCGGACAGAAGTCGATCGTGATTGTGAAGAGTTAGACGATGGAGTGGCATCGCTTGTAATGTCCGCTCCACTGTCAACGGCTTTTGGCACTTGGGAAATTCGAGATTTCGTGGACTTTCGCAGGATGGGTTTAATGTCGGAGAGGGCTAGAAAAAGATATGATAAGGGGGTGATGTTTATATCGACGAACGCGGTTGCTCCAGTGCAACCATATCAACTACAGACACTCATGATGCCTCACGTAGGATTGCAGTGAAGGAGGATATCCCATAGCCACTAGGGCCCAGTATACAGGGGAAAAGAACTGGTGACCATAAGTCCTGAAACCTGGAGTGACGTAGAACCACATTAAGTCTCATTATATCAGGCATAGTAATGGGCCGGGTGACGATGGAACCATTCGGTGGTGAACCAGACACGAGTTTTATGTAATAACCCCTGTTCTCAATACGATCATATCTAGTACAAAAGCTTTATCCAGAGGTCCTACAAAATAGTGAATTTGCCTGTAAGCATTGTAAAAAACGTTTTCTGGAATTTCAAGACAACAAATGACTGTTAAATCTGAAACGCCACAAATCATCTGCTTGATGCAGATATTTTTATAAACGTCATGATGAGGTATATCAGTTGAGCAGAGAGTGCTCCGGCTCAAACAATGCGCTGTGTGCTCTCGTATCTATACAGGAAACAGGCTACTATTGAAACAGTAAGCAAAATTTGATTTCATACGCTTTATGGAACCACGGTAAGATTTACCATAAATCGTGGTACCTATGATAAGCCGTTGCAAATAAGTCAGGAAAATGGGTGCTTCAGGCATCAAAGTAGA
>LUCM01008681.1:154934-175133 GCA_008360955.1 Fasciolopsis buskii
AGACTTTCTCGGAACGTCTCTCAAAATGCTCCCCAATGACCACGTATCTCAAACTGCTTCTGTCGAAGAAGTCTCACATGCTGCCTTCTCCTGAAAGATATGATTCCATTAAAGTGTGAGGAAGACGACGAATGTTAGACGCTTTTACTGGATCGGTTGATACTCAATCCATGGAAGATGGCCAAACTCTGATTCTGAACGAACCATGAACGGTGTACGAGGCGTACAGTTCTATGCTCCACATGACACCCAGAATCTCTGACCTCTTGTGAAAGGAATACGAAATGGGTGACGAGACCATCAAACTGTCGGTTTGGAAGTTGGACTGTTCGGCTAGGTGCCTGGGGTGGGCCTCTTAAGCCATCCGCTTATGTCGGTTTGGGTAAGTCGGCAATTCAACATTCACTAGAGAACGATGGAAAGTCGACGACGCAGAGGTTGAGAAATCATAAGAGATGTTTCTTTTTACTTTCAGTTTTTAACCCACTGTTTGCCGTTTTGGTCGGGGGTTCGAACGTACTTGATATGTAAACAGATCTGTGCTAACTACATAACAAATACACCACCTAGAAGAGGATTTGGAAAAATGGGTGACGTACCCGTGAGTGACCAGACAATTTTATTTAGATGCACGCGCTCAGTTGACTTACGAGCCACGTCTAGATACCTTATTCTGAACTGACGAAGTTAACGGAGCGGCATGCGTCCAGGCCTATTTATCTCACTAGGTTGATTTAAATCATGAGTAACTTAAGGTTTGAGCAGCATGATGGACATGATTTAGCTGCACATCACGATTAGACTACAGGAGTATATTTCGTGAGCTAGGAAAAATCTGAGAAAGATGACTGAGATGTTTTGGAACACTTTTAAATTCATACACAAAATGGATCAGAAGAAACAGACCAAACAGAGTCACTTAACAGCGTGAACTTGATGAATCCGAACGACGAATCACGAGCCCAGAAAGTGGAAGGCTGAGGGTCAATGGATAGCGCGGACCTATCATTGGAACAAAATTTATCACAAGAATTTTTATCCAAAACAGCTCAGAAGTCAACTGATTTCAAATTGTCACTTGTTAGGTGGTTATCAAAATCAGGAACTCACGTGATGTCATGGCATCGGTCGGGTCTGTTGCGTGGCCCTCGTCAACTACATATACCACGGCCACCGCAGAATCCTCCTCGGCATTCAGTGGCTCATTTAAAGTAGCTGTTTGAGTCTTTTCAGATGGTCCGGTATCATCTGAACCACCCAATCCGCTATCTATATCACCCTGGCTATGTTTTGCCTCCTCATCGGTCGGACTTACACCTAATTCTTCCATCTGAACCAGACCTAAACCAGCCGAATCGATACCCACTAATTCAAGTGATGAAGATGAGGAAGAATCTGATTCTAACTGTGGAGACCTTCGTGCCTCACGTTGAGACGCGGGACGACAGCCATCCGTTTGATCCACTTGTTCTTCGGATGGACTAATGGTGGACCCAGTTCCCGTAGAACTTTGATCCTGAATTGATGGAGTCCGAGATTCAGAACGAGGTTCAGTGGAAGTGAGTTGTTGTTTCGATGCCATGCGATCAACATTTGCGCGATAAATCTCGCTGGCAGTACGTTTGTAGTTTTCCACTCTATCACGGCGTATTCTTCTCATATAAGTCTCGTTGATGACTGCACGAGAAGCATAGCGTGGAGGAGCCTTAAGCCGAGGAAATGAAAATGCGACACCAGCCTGAGTTCCATCGGCATTTTTGCTATTTGATGCGTAACTTCCAGTGGAATTGGCCGCCTGTAATAACATGCGTAACGAGGAACGTCGACTGGTCGGTGGACTGCTGGCACGCGACAGAAGCGAACTGAACCCGGAACTGGTCGTTTGACGAGAAATGGTAGAATCAACCAGTGGACCGGGGGTAATGGCGCTATACAAAAGTGAAAAAGAAAGTCTCTGATTATAAAACAAATGGTTAATAACAATTAGATAAGCAGACAATAATAATAAAACTTGCTCTAAAGTGGATCAAAACAAGGAAAACAGTTCGAATTCGCTTTTTCGTTACAACTACAAATTGGTAATGAAACAGGAAAAAATAATGCTAGGACAGATCCAAACAACCAGAAAAACCAATTCACAGGAAAACAGATGCGCATGCATCAAAAATCTATAAAATTAGCGCTATTAATCAACGAGTGTGGTAGGAAGACTATCGCTTGGACATTTCTTTTTTTCTTAAGTCGTGTCGTTTAGGGCACGCTTACCCCATGGGCGCAGTGGAGGTAATATTAATTCTAGGAGTCCTAACGTTATCAAACGCAACGGGCAAAGATAACCCTGAGACTTGGATTAATACAAGGCCTCAAAAGGCCGCCAAACATCGGGCATGGAACCAGTTTGGGTGGCGGCGGATATCCAAGCTGAGGAGTGGAAATTATGCAGCTTGATTAACGGACAAAGAGAGCGGAAGTAAGTATGCAACCCGCCGCTCACACGTGTAAACAACAGTTTAGATGCAACACCAGAAACTCGCAAAGACAATAATTAACTTCGTGTGTACATGTGACAATAAACATTAAGTCACCAGATTTGTCTAACTGATAGCGGGATTAGATACAACACTGACTAATAACGTTTACCAAAAAATGCGACGATCAGAGCGTTCGCAACTACCTGATGAAATCAAGATCTCGTGCGAGGTACGACAAACAGCAGGGCTGACAACCGTGTAACAAGCTTGTATGTAAATAGCAACATCAAATTACCGAGAGTAAACTCAGGTCGTCCACTGGGAACTCGTCACTTGCATTACTGTGTGTACAATTTAAGAGGTATGTGACAGTAACTGGACAACCAGTCTTGGATCGCGTAACTGTCTGGTACTTCAACGGCTTTTCATTGGTAGGCAGAGCATTGAGAATGAATTCACAAACACTGCAAAATACTAAATATATTTAGCAACATGCAAAGTCGATTCTTTTTCATTCGAATGAAAATGAGTCGTGTTCCTGATGGGTCATCTAAGTGAAACCGACAGTTTTGACTCCAGCGGAACCCACACAGTTGGTTCTGCTGATCAATTATCCAAGGATAAGCACGTAGCACTTTATCAGAAACTTAAGAATTCGGTAAGGGGAAGTAGTAAGAAGGGTTTCAAAATAACATCAACAGGGAAGCAGAAGCATCATATAAACCTAACACTCGCTAGACAACAATTTGCCTGACTGTGGATGGTGCGTGGAGGGTCATTTAGGAAGCTTAATCCTATCCTTACTTATGACGAAATGTGAACCTCTTGGTCGTACTCTATACCAATCTGAGAAGACGTCAGATGCTATGGATTCAGGTGAAGACTCGGATGACTTGCGTAAGGTGGGAAAACGATGACGTTAGAGATTCCATCTAAATCATTCGGTTATTCCGTGTGATAAGGCGATTGGTAAATGTAGTCCGCATTCTTCCTATATAATCTCCAGTTAGAAGAAAAACTGGTCCTACCTGCAATTCCGGTGAATAGCAGAAGCTATCTGCTCCGGGTACTCACGGTATTTACAAGTAAATTCCTTAAATGTGCTAAGGTAATATAGCTGGCAATCGAAGGTGTACTGGGGCACTTGGACCAGTTCAAAAATTTCACCGTTGTGAATACGAGACAAAAAACTAGTAGCTTTAGAGTAAAAACACCCATGCAACACCTCGACTGGTGAGTAAAAATACGAGATCGGTATTGAAACAGCCTCCAGTATACATGTTCAAGCTAAACAGATCACAACGTTGCTCGGGACGTATAAAGCAAACAGATAGATTTCACCAAAATGAGGCGACAAGAAAAACAGAACGCCCTAATCACTGGACTAAACAGAGAATGTGTTGAGCTTGCTAAATGGAAGCATAAAATCCTCCAGATTGAATGGAAGCAGCAGGCGATACAGTTAAATGCTGAGATTAATAGCATTATCGCAGTCGATGTCCCTCTTAGCCTACATGAACCCCATTCGGCTGTTTGTGCTTCTTCTATTTCTATCTACCTTGATCCGGACTAAACGATACTGAGAGGTAGCAATCAAGAACAAAGCAACTCAGCGTAAAGCTACCGGTTGCCGGACATGAACCGAGCTGGTGATGGTTACGTGATATCATCTTCGCAGGTTCACAGCTCGAAATCACCTGTGATTACCGGTTATATCGACGACTGGATACCCAACAGTAGATAGAAAATGTGGCATTTCTTATTTGCAAATCAAGGTTTATGTTCGTCACGTATTCTAGATAATGGAATGAACTCACTGTTGCGATTTAAACCAAAAGTCGCGGAAAGAACCTGACTATACACAACTGTTTGACTACCTGGTAAAATGAACGTTTAGTTTTTGAGTAAGCTCAAACTTGGGAGTATCTGGTAATCCTTGGATCAGCTGCGAAAGTGGGAATTACTGCGAGGGATTAGACCACGGATTGAATTACGGAGAAGGCAGTGAGGCTATCTGAAACACAATCCTAAGTGGATTACACAAGGCTTGACAAACGAAAGAATTGGCGCATAGAAATAGCCCCGAAATAAGCATCCCTCGATTCTCTGGTTGAAATAAACATCGTCTACTTAGATCATAAAGTAGCTGACAGGGAAACTAGCTACATTTTGTTTGTAAGGTCAGAACATACACTGAGGAAAACGAAAACACATAGGAAACAACCAACAGGACAGATCATTGGAACGAAAGTGTGCATGATGAAAGTTTGTTTACTAATGAACTTCGTGTGAGCGAACTTTGAATACGGACTGTACCGATGACTTTCAAAATGAAAAAAAACAATTTGAGTAAACCGACAAGTGATCAACTGAGGGAACCTGCAGAAAATCTACCTTTGAGAAGACAATATAAAATTCACACGACTAACCTTGTTTTAACTTCATGGCCACCCGTAGATGGAGGAATGGTAGCAGACGATTTACATGACCGTGAACCGGGCGCATGTGCCACATCCAAGTTGTTCGAGCCAGGAGGTACTGGTGGACTAGGTCGGTTCGAACCTTTGTGACTTAAAGCCAATGCAATTTGTCGATCTAAATAATCCGCCTCCATTAGGCTGTCACGCCACCGCTTTTTGTCCTGTGAATAAGAGCGGGAGTTCGTACAAAAAATGAGTAGGACCGGAGGTAAACAATACCAAGTTATCCCTGTTCATATACATATACATATGTATACCTATAAACTGTAAGTAGTATCCGGATGAATGAACAAGATTTACCCGGGAGCGCACGACCGGTTACGCGATCATTACCGCTCGTCAGGTGTGCGTACCCGGTAATCTCTTGTCTAAACATTCCGAATTGATATATCTCACCAGAATCTAACTTGTAGCATTACGAGTGTGCACGGAGGCTCTTCGTTGAACAGTCCACAGAAAAACCACAACTGTGATTCGTTGATAATTCTTTGTCAGTTGGGCTAGGCCAACCATAGGAAACAGGTCGGACATCGATTCAGGGTGTATAAGTGTGGGGATATCTGGAAAAGAGAAAACCGGATAAGCATATCTGACGAGCAGCAATGGCCGTGAAACCGACCGTGTGCTTCCGGGGAAACTTTGTTTACTCATCCAGATACCACCTATAAATCATATCTACTTTCGTGGCATTCTGGCCGAAATGACAAAGAATTTTCAACAATCCCTCTCATGGTTCTTCTGGGGACTCTTCAACCACGAGCTTCAATGCACACTCCTGACGCTACAAGTTAGATTCTGGTGATATATATATATATATATATATATATAAGCAACAGATGAGGTAGAGCGTTTGTACGGTGTTTTTCACCATTAATTTGAGCGTTAATAATGTATGACAAATACCAAGGCGAGAACAGGGGTTCAGTGGAAAAAAGACGTCATGAACCGACAATTCTCTAAAGCTTTATTACTCGGAAATAACGACCACAGAAGCGACAAGGCCGCCAAGTTATTTTCATTTTCCTCAACGACACTGAATTCTCACATTTTCCAAAACGGTTATAACGGCTCCCGACTGGAATTATCTTTCCAGCTGGACAGTTGCGAGGAACAAATAAGCACCGTAAATCTCCTCAAGTTCCATAGTTCAGTTATGCACTACACATCTATTAGTCTACGAAATGATAGAAAAAACGAGGTTATCTAAAGTAGTACTGGCAGAAGGATGCGTTTAAGTAAATGATAAGGCGAAAAATAGCATGTATAGATGAGTTTGCCGCTGGTCTGGTGTGAATGAGGCTAGGTGACTGATAGAATGGTGCCAAAAGATCATGCCGAATCACAATAATTGAAAAAATGTGTATTTGTACGGTTAGACTACATTCCGTATGTTCGCTATTAGGGAGTTCTCTTTTTCTCATTTCTATAGGTTTATTCATGTCCAGCTTGTGTAGCAGTTCTTTCTGCGGCAATGTGTAACATGGCGAGAAGGAGAGCGATTCGTGAGATTTTCCCTGCTGCTGAACGCTGAACGATGATGATTATGGATAAAAATCAATATTCAATTTCAACTTATATGAAAAATACGAGGGAACCAGCACAATGAGCTTCTCGGGGCCAAAATTCACATTCATGATTGTAACTACGGATGTGCGATACCTCAAGGTTTTGGACTTAACACTGTAATACGTAGTTAAGTGGTCTTGAGAGACGTGCATATATTCGATGCAGTGATGAGCATAGCGACAGAGGAGTCATGACGTGACCTTTCGTGATGGTGAACAATTACGTAAGCTGACGACGAGGACAAAGTACGATGTGTTAAATATTGTTGTGCTTGAAGTGTAACCGAACGACATTAAGCATGGTGTTCAAAAATTGATTCAGCAATGAAGCCAAAACCAAAAGTTAACCAAATGGTTCAAAAATTGACCTTATTGTTGTAAGAAGTTATTTAACCATAATTCCATGTACGCCAGTTGCTAAAATTGACATTATATTGGTGGTTTGAACGCGAATTATTTCAAAAGAATGTCCCCTAACACTCAAAATAAAAGAATGTAATAGATGAAACTGACGAAGTAATAGTGATTTCTGATGACTAGAGGCTTTTACCAGAACCAAACGGAAATATTCACAAGTCAGAAAACAACACTTGTCTGAGCCGATTCGACACAGATGGTACCGGTACAGACTACGATAGTGCAAGAACTCTCATTGGAGCCAACAAAGCATCGTCGATTTCAGTCAAGTCAACTGGCAGTCACTTATCGCAAAAACGTTGTATGAATAGAAACGAAAATTGACGTTCCAAGAGCAGACAGGATCTTAAAGAAAGCGTGGATTGCAAACTAGTTGGCTTGTCACCAGCCAGATCTCGTAATTTAAAGTTTAATGGAAAAGATTTTGCATCGCTCAGTCACGAAAAGACCAATAACACGGATTTGTCTTAAAGTGACTATCATCAACCCGAGCAAGTAATGCACACCAAAGAATTCAGACGGAAGGCAGGAATACAAATGTTTAAAACCACAAAGTTCCTTAAGACTGAATGGTCGGCCATTCGGAAAAACATGGTAACTCTGTTGTAGACAACGTATCGTAACTAAGGTCTAGCATGACTAAATTCGCGCTTTTTCTTAAATAGTGAAATGGGATTCTTTTGACTCAGAAACGTGAGGAACCCAAGAACTGATTTTTCTAAGGCGAACGCAATACCGTATGAATCCGCTTCATTCAGAACACCGCAAAAGACGAAATGGAAAAACTCACACGATCAGACGTGAAAGGGAAATGAATCGACAACAAATCAATCGGACGCTCCAGATCGCTGACATCTTTCTCATCGCGTGCACTCATCCCACTCTTCTGCTGACCCCCAACGTTGGATATGCAAGAAAGGCAATGCGAGATGAGGGTCAAAATCCGCTGAGACTCCTCCTTGCGCCGGCGACATGCGTCCAACTCCTGCTCGTTTGTTGATAGGAGGCGTGCAAAATTATCGATTTCTTTTACTGAAGAAACCAGGCGAAAGAACGAGTGAACTACTGAACAAAATTTAGCATTGTGAGTGAACAAACCAAAAATATGGACCAATACATAGCAATGAGAACCGAGGGTGGATGGCTGTATGATAAATGATAGGGAGATATGCGTGTACAGTCGAAGGTATGACTTTCTGCGAAATGGCCTAGAATGGCCAACTAGTGGAATGGTAGTGAGTTATGAAAGAACTAACACATGTGACGAATAGTACAGAAACTGCTTTGCTCTTCGCACCTTATTATTTTCCTTTCCCACAACGGTTCTGACGGTGGAAGGTGTGTAAACAAACGAGCAGATTACTCGAAACTCGGTAAACAATATCCCTGAAGAATGTCCTCTCCGTCCACTCCTCATGGTGCATAAAGAAATCGAAAGGGAATATAAAACTGGAGTTCCTGTATATTTATGTTCCGTATAGGTCCAACGAGTAGTGTAGTACACGCAGCCTTGCTTACCAAGGTGAAGTTATTTGAGCGTGCGAATAGAATACCTATCAGAACATGAAAATATCATATACTTGATTGTTTATCTTTAATAATAATCACAAAGGCTAAATGAGTCACCTAACCAACGGGAGTCACTCTTTTACGCACAATTACAATCCAAATAACGTCTCCAAGAAAAATCTGGAGGCGTGCATCTAAAGATTGGGAATTTCCTCATCAACTATGGATCAGTAATTTTTAGTAATGGATCAAAACGTTTTTAGAAATTTGGAATTTCAATCAGCAACAATGTGAGTGCGGAACTCAGTCATTTAGATGCGTTCCGGCAAATTCCCATTTTACTCGGGAACAATGCAACAAGGAACTGGCCATAGTATTTTATTTATGATTCGCCAATGTAGGAAATGACAGTTACCCATTTGCAAACTGCAGTTTTTCAATAACCCTTGCCCAGTGCCTTTGAATAATCATCGCCTTAAGTTTATTTTATGGGAAATTCTAGGTGGAAAACCCACAACATTAAAGCATCAAGATAATTGGGTTTCGAGTAGCAATCGAGCAAGGGAGTAAACCAAAAAATTTACGTCTTCCCTGACCGAATATATAAACAAAATGAGGAATACTTAGTTTTGTCTGATAACGATAATATTGTTCCCATAGCAAAGAGGCGAGCGTAATGATCCTATCCGCGAATTAAAACTCCCAGGGATCTTATTTTGGCTATCGCTTTTTTGGTTGATGGCTTTGTGACGCAGCAAGTAGTGGTTGTGGAAGGAAGTTTTCGGTGAAGTTCATGTCGGCAAAGGAGTTGCAGCATTCATCTTGTTTGATGACGTGGGTTGCAATTTAGTTCAAGAAGCCGCACCAATTGGATTCGCATCGGAAGCCACTTAACGAGGGCGAAACTTGTGATAATCATCCTAGAAGTTACCTGTGATCAATACCTCACAGATCGTTTCGATGAAGAGGTTTATCGTGGAGACTAACGCACTGGGTCATATCCTACTCAATTTTTATTAGGCTATGGGTAAAAATTGCTTATCATTCAATCTTCACAACACCTGAGATGGGAATTTTACTACTCCACTTTATCAGTCCTGATATCGATGTTTGAAAGTCTGATTTCTGCCGTGTATTCGCCGCTATTCTCATCAGAGATGATCTAAGCGCCGCTCGAACATCGACGAATAAGGAATGGAACAGAAGAGGCTTTCTAAGATCAATGGGGAAAGTTACTCCATTCCTCCAAACGTGACGAGAAAAAGAACGAAACCTGGAATTTATCTCCATCGATGCTGCGATAATTGTCATATTTGGACAAATGCACACCGGTCACAGAAATCTTTTCTGAAAATCAACAAGTAAAAGGTTTGCTACCCTTTGTCATGCTCACTGCAGCCCAATTCAAAATCAGCCTAAATTCGTCTTAAATCGAATGAGTTGGACGAGGCGAGACGAAAGTGATCAACACTCTAAACCAACCGGTTAGTTCGCAAAGTCTCGCATAAATTTACCTATGCTATCGTTGGTTAGCCGCGTGCGTTCTGTTTGACCCCGATAGCTACGTAGTTTTTGCAGCCGCCTCTCCTGTTCGTGCGTCAGTTCCGACCCAGCAGACGGAATCTGTGGAAGAAATGAAGGACCGACCATAAGCGTCATCCAATGAACGTATGCATGCGTGTCAGTACAAGGGCACGTCAGGCTTATAGCATGACCATAACCCACAAACACCCATCTGAATACATGCACACAACCACAGTCGAGTAACGCACTAAGTTGAATAAGTTTAATTTGTAACTCACTGTGGTCTGCCGATATCAGAGTTGTGGAACACAAAGGGCAAGTGTTCATGATTTTCGGAACGAAAAAGTAAAAACCACTAAATGCGGGTGTCACAGTTGTTTCACTAGGAGTGCACGTGATAAAAATCAAAATTTTCGTAGTGGTATGAAACGACACTCAAACACTTCGATCCTGTTACGCATCAGCAAATATAAAGACTGTTGTTCTTGAAAGAAGTTTGAAAAATTGACCCTGACAATAAAAAAGAACCGAAAGCAATGTTCACAATTGACTGCATGATAAAAGAACCCCATAATGACACTACCCAATCACTATTCTATAACATATGAAAAGCAGAAATGCCGTACAGTTAACATTTTTTCGTTGCTGATTGTGATACAATGTCGCCAGGATGACAAGTAGTGGACTGTGAGAAGAAGCGGATAAAAATTTCCTTTTTTCTTAGAGATCAATTGCTGCTTCTATCTGAAATCGGCAGTCCTCGTTCAACTCTGGTGCTAATCAACCACCATGTTCCTGATAAGTATAAAGAGAAAAGTGAAATCCGACAGGGATAAAAGCTCGTTTTACTAACGAAAACCTATTGTATTTATAGAATTAACCAATGCTTATCCGCCCTTGAGTGACTGTCACTTGGTTCATCGGTTGCTCGGGTCACCGCTTATTTGACTGACCTGGTCTCGCGAAATTCCATTCGACGTTACCAAATTCATTTTGTTGTGAAATTCGCACCACTCACGTTCATTCATCGGCGCTGCTTCCTACATGCTTCATTTAGTTTGCCTCCAAGCGTCCTTCCCTTCCAAACACCACTCGCTATCAGAAGCGGGCCGAAAGCCAACAAGGTACTGTGCTATCGGACTTCGCTAGATTGCATTCGCTTTTGGCTGATTGACAATATTCCCCTCACGATCTATCACTGGGTAGCCACCAGTAACCAATGAAATAGCACGGCATGGTCAGGCACAGATAAGATTAGATTAACACCCGCTCATAGCAGACAACGCACTTAATACCAGCATCCGGGGACATCGTCATTAACTCTCGTATCGAGGGAAAGAAAATGACTGTCTATATCAAAGTTATCTCTTTCGACCACAAGCAATGTTATAATTCGGTCGGGCAACACCTAGATCCAAACTGATAAGCCACACTTTCTCATTCACGAAGTAACTTCTATCGTTCTTGCGCACTCTGCTAGGTGAGGTTTCAAATTAGGCCCTCCTAAGGTCTCTCGTCACATTACGCTAAACACAAAAGAAACAAAACACCTACTTCATTTTCACAGTTTACAACCATTAACCTGCGTCAAGATGCTTTCGTTTTTGGTCGCTGTTTCACAGGGTCCTCTACTCAAAGAGGAAAAGAAAACAAGAAAAGGTGAGAGATCGATATCAGGGGGAGTAGGCTGAACAACTATATAGAATGGATTTCCAGTGCAAAAACGTGATTGACAGAGTTCACCTATATGACCTATTGTCTCCAACTATTTCTTGAGGGACTCTCACCAACTCTAATCCAGTACTCTAACTGGACTCGTATGAGCAAGTCCAATTCTTTCCATTCTATCGACTAGCCACTTCTAATCACCTTACAACCACCCCTTGCATCGGACAACAGCGAACCATGCGTTTTCTGGACACGCCAAAAACATGTTACCAACCCCCTTACTCAATTTAAATTCAATGTCCCTTCTAAATTCTGAACCCCAGAGCACAGAATCTTGGGTCTAACGTCTGGGTTATTGAGAAAATTCTCATACCACATTCTACCAACAAGGCAAAGACAGCAGTCTTCAAACACCGAAGGTCTACGCACATATGCCGCCCGCACCAGCTACGTTTCTGAACAGTATAGCAAGAATGGTTATAATCACAGACTGTAAACACGAAGCTTGGTCGATAATCGGATGCCACACTGACGCCACAAGTGTCTCAACTTAGTGAATGGCAGTCGAGCTTTCTACGAACTCGAAGACATTCAATTCGATATGGGACCACCAGGTGAGATGCAACTACCTAAGTTATTAAATCTATCTACTTTACATGCACTTTTTCCTGCAAGAACAAGGTTCAGCTTCGAGCCAATCCAATCCTAAAACACTATTTTGCACTTGGAAGACATGAAACATTCCAAACACACCTACGTTATCGCCCAAACGATCAAGAAAAAACCTGTTACTTGTTTGGTTTCTCATTCAGAAGCACAATATGATCCATACACTCAAAGTCAGACACTTTTCTGTCTGTGCAAAAACTAGCGCTATTACTCTCATAAGAGGATAGGATTATCTCTGTAAGCACCTCAGTTAGAAAGTTGAGAACAGAACGAAACGGTGTTAACTCTGAGCAACATTACTTCCTGTGATGAACTTGAATAAAGGATTGTCGCAAGAATGAATTCGGCTTCGGCTGTTTACGCGCACAGACTTGAAAAACGTTATGAATACTCCTGACACAACCTTCAGTGATAAACAGCGCCAGAGAACTTACTACACGATCGACTGAATCGAATACCACTTTCAGATTTAAAAGATTGCGTATCCATGTCCTAAGATTTATTGGAGTGAAGATTTGGTCAAACTGGATCGGAAACTCGCTCGATTCTCCTGCATACATCTTTCCCAGTAATTGAAAATCAGCGAGGATAATGAGGGTAAGCAGTTTCGATGGGACACCAAACTGATTTCGCAGTGATATTCACACGAGGATATATATACCTTTCGCACAAATCACGGCAACCACCGTCTCACGCCGGTTCTTGCGAATCGGTTTCCTTGCCCAGATTGACCCCAGGAGTTTCGCTAACTCCGGTGGCAGCAGTTCGCCACTATCTTTGAAGGTGAATGGAAATAAACTATCTGATTTAGTTGTTTTGTTCTTTAAGAAAACGTATCTCCCTGATGACGTACACTGGTAATGGGGGACCATAGCCTACTTGTATTTTTCAGCTCCACGCATTGGTAGAAGCTCCATCGTCGAGCTGCACTAATAAATAAAATAAAGTACTTAACCCACCGCTGAAGGCGAAAGTTAAGGCAATAACTCCCTACCCAACGGCAAAAAGTAATCTACAAACACACGCATCCACTGTTGGCATATTTATCAATGATGACATCGGCGACGAGGATTTACAAATCAGAACAAGGCTCCTCGTCCGACTGTTTTAAATTTATCACGAATGGAACCCTTTATTGCATGAATATTTCAAACAAGGTTGGATGAAATGATAGGTAAACTGGAAATGACGGCAGATGGCAACACACCGCCATCCGGCTCCTTAGTACATATGACCTAATGAGATCATATGTGGTTTCACGCCACCCCAAGTTTCAGGTTCAGGGTTGCCGCTTTCTCTTCCTCCGTGTGGTGTACCCTGGTGGCTATGGGACAAGCCTCGTCCAAAACACTCATGCGTGAAACGTTTCATAAAAAACTGAGAAAAAAAGGATGATCTCATCCTGGATCTGCCTGAAGTTTATGTATATCAGCAGAACTACATAATCTTTTCTCGCTGACTGGTTATGCATTCAATAAATGAGCGTGAATTTTTCCAGCCCGTCTAGAGAGATAGAAAAATCATATCCAGGCAGACAAAAGGCGACTTGTGGTAAGTTCTCCGACACGTAAAATATCATATGGCATTTGATAAGCAAAGCCAGGTTGAGCAAAATCGGTTCCCATAGGTTCTGCAAAGACAGGATGCGATATTCGGAGAAGTACGGGGAAACATGTAGCTTCCGAGCATTACCTTCTCCGAACCTTCGCGGTTCAGCTGAGTGGCTCGAAGGTAAGCCAAGCGCTCTTCGCGAGACTGAATTTGATGGGCTTGTCTTGATAATTGTTGGCGCTGACGTTCCGCAATTGAACGCAATTCGCTCACAGTCATTTCAGATCCCGTATCCGGTGGATTGTACGCGGGCTGGTTGGGATACGACTGTAGAAGTTTGGAAGTTGCTCCACTACTGCTACTGCTGTTCACGGCATCGATGATGCACGTGGAAGCAACAGATTCGTTTGCTGGTGCCTGTACAACTTTGGCCTGGCGCACGTAGCCATGATGAGCATTGTACAGGTTGACAGCCTGAGTTCCGGACGCAGCGGTGCCAGTTCGTGAAAATTCGCTGATTCCGGCAGACCTCGGACTTCGTCGAGGACTGCTTGGAGTTGTCAGATCGCTGCTACCACCGGAATTCTGATGATCAAAAAAGAATGAAGAAAATCCCCACTGAACTGTTGGAGCATTTACAACATACAGAATTGAAATGTCGTGATAGTGGTTATTATATGTATATATATATATATATATACATATATATATATATATAATGTATAGCGCAAAGTTGAATACAGATGGTGGGCTATCGGAATCATGGCAAAGGATGAAAAAAATGAGCGAAAGAGGAGGGAGAAAAAAGAGAAAGTGTAGAGTTTACATCGCATGCTACTTCTTCTATTCCCATCTCTACATTACCGGCCATCCATCGGGACCCACGAGTAGTAGGGGGAAATAAATAGACGTCCTGGTATTTCCCGAATTTTGATGTGTTTGGGCGTAGAATACTACGACCTCCGAATATCCATTAAAGCAAAAAGTAAGAGGAACAACCAGCAGATAATGTCTACACGAAGAAAACTTCAAGCTCAAAACAGTCAATTTCTAAAGTGTGAAATGTGTACCTGCGACAGTGCATAAACGGCCGAAACTACCATATAAGCTATCCGAGATCAGCAACACCAATCCTTATTGAGCAGGCAAGTACTTCAAATTTAGAGGTAAGCTTAGAGCAGAAAATAGACACAGATTACGTTCAGCTATCCTTCGAAAGCGGCCATACAAGCGGTCTCTAAACAAAATTTAGCGTCCGATCCGATTCTTCCTGTACCGATTCAAGGTTGCCCGCAGAAAAAAACACGGAAATGCGAAAAATAAAGTGATAATAGTTATGTTTAATTCCAAAAAGGATAACTGGATATCGGTCGTGGAAACCGACCTCCAGGATGACTGGTCAGCGGTCTGATGTAAAATTGCAACAAGTCTGGCCAAAACTCTCATTGGATCGCTGTGCAATCATCAATGACGTCAGCTGACGCGTCATGCAAACCACATGGGAGCTGAGCCAGCCAATGTCTTTCATCTGAAATTAAACCTACAATTGTATGATGTAGAAGAGGATGAGAATGAAACGCAGGAAGATAATCGATCACATGGCACGAACCAGAAGCGGCCATCCGAAAAAGTAACAACTATGTCAAGAGCCTTCCGCAACAGATAAGAACCCCGTTATTAACAAACAAGCGCAGTATGAGCAGAATTTAGAGAGACAACACGACTCCCCCAGCGAAGAGCTACAGTTCAAGTTGTCACTCAGACCAGTCGAACTAGCACAGCCAGAGAAGGCCTAAAAAGAATAAGGAAAAGGCTTTCAGTACAATGCCACATCGGGCCAAGAATGCCCGGCCAGTCAGAAAACCGGTCTTGCGTGGGCGTGGTTCGGAAAAGAATATATACGGCTGAATGAGATCCGAGGAACGTATTTTGTTTCGGTGTGCAATAAACCTGTTCACCACCCGCTTCTCCGATTTCACTAGCATCACACTAAATGTTCATTTTCGTGTAACTGCTTGGACTTGATATTAAACTGGTTGGAACAAGGAGAATAGAACGTCTGAAAAGCTTGCTCATAAGAAAACCGGACTTCAGAACACCACGACAAGATGGCGACTCTAAGCATGCGCACGTTTGTGTGCTATTGTTTCGGTGCACCTAGCTCACCGGACGGGGACGGTGTGAATTCCTATCAGATTGTGACAAATCAATATATGGGATAAACCACAGCTTGACTTTCAACATGTGTGTTTATTTGCATCCGTCTTTACTACCAACTGCTCAATATACCAGTTGGTAAGCTGACCAGCAAACCAAAAAAGAAGCAAATACTCTAACAACACTGTGAACAAAACGCCGTTGAAACAAGTGGATGTTACAGTTGGAGGGCAACCCAAGTCAATAGCAAATAATTCGATTCAGAACTGGGAAGGCAGTGCGATCACTGCTAACCTAACCATTGCTGAGTTTTATGAACTGAAGGCAACTAATCTACGAAATTCAAATAAGCTGGCCGATTCAAAACTGCCCGAACAGCCAAATGCTGACTGAAAAATTATGACCGCTGATCAAGAAGAGATGAAAATCCGTGTAATTACATACGAACTTTAAAGGATATCAACGTCATAACCTCCGTCACAATTACCAATTGAAAAAACAATAACTAAGATGAAGAGACAAACAATGCTGCCGCTATTTTACTCAAGCCTGTTATTTTTATGACAAGCTTGACGCATGAGTATAGTAGAGCGGATATACCCTACGGCCGCTACGGTCATTATAAAGTGGAAAAGCCGACAATCATGATAACAGAAGTTATTGCAGCAGAAAACTATATATGGTTCCAATAGGTCAGACGTGGTAACGGACCGGACGACAGCGAATTAGAGTGTACTACCAATGTGAGATGTTATGCTTTATGCCATTGCATGTTTCACAGTGAACGTTACCGGTCCCAGAAATTTAATGGACCTTACGGGCTATGGATCACACTCCATTACTGTGCCCACGGATCAAGGATATATCGAAAAGATATTTTGAGGCACAAAAATAAGTGCTTATTACCTTTACTCCGCGGTTCGTAACCATCCAAACAATCAGTCAGGGTATCTGGAGTGAATACAATAAACAATTACTTGTAGTCGCTTAATTTGACAAATATACAGTGGGAAAAGATCGGCTGGGTGCAGCTGGGAAACTCGCTCAGATCAGAGGGAAGAAAATCTATGCGCACAGCTCACAATTCAATAATGACTCTCCACAAAAACCGTAACAAACAAGAAACACAAAGCAACGAGGAGTCGTTGTATACCTGACTAATCGCTAATCTATGAGAAATGCAATAAGGTATACAAAGTGTGAGAGGCGGGAGAGCCCGTGGAGCGCAAGGAATTGCTGATATGATTATACCAATGGCCACACACATGTGTGCATAAATACATGGTTCCATATTATAGAAAAAATTAGTTATATAGGGCCGCACGTTGTTTGAAAGGCACCACAACACGAACGCGCCATATGCCGTTTCATTAAACTACGACTTTGTCGGCGAGGAATAAATTAGTCAGAAAAAATCTGCGTTAGGGCCATGGTCGACTCTAACTAAGTTTAAATAGAAGTGGAGTCAAGCAATGTTAAAAACAAATCCGGAAACGATTGTCAATAAGAAAACCAGATGGAAGGCTTAGGTTTCAAACGAGTAAAACGGCTTTCCTTTTCATTAAGTCATTCAGAGGTTTACGCCAATAGACACCATCGATAGCCAGATGACAACCGCAATCAGCAGACAGAGGGCTTTTCCTCTCGCCTTGATGGCCGACGCTAATTTCTCCTTGCGTGCACGGCGCATGAACATTCAGAAATCGGAGAAGAAGGTGGCCCATAGCCTATAAGGTTTATTATTATTATTAAGAAAAACCGGTAGCCATGAAGACGAATCGTAGGGCAGCATAGCATCATATAAAGTCCTAATAGATCAGGCACATTGTCAGCGTAATGACAATGAACTGATGTCCATCACCAAAAGACCCTAAGGTTGGATCTGTGGCAGCAATTAGATAACCGAGATTAATCAGCGTTACTGCTCGATGATGCCAACGTGAGTTTTGATTCGCGGTATTTTGGCTCGGCTACCATCTGTAAGCAACTGACATGGTAATCATTAATACACTATTTCTTGTGCTTTCGGTTCGATATGCACTAGCCAGTTCTCCTTAGGATAACCATGCAACACTGTTTTTTCCTCTATCGTACTGATCATAGGGCCCCTGAAGCGCAATCCATCTAGCTAATTTTTGAGCAACAACACAACCCAACTGATTATTCTGTCCTGAAAATTTTAAGAATGACGTATCGGGAAAAGTGTTCTTATGGGACGTTCAGGCTTTGAACCAGATCTGCACAATAAACGACCGGAAATGTGACTTTTTTTAACAGTGATTACGAAGATCTATAAATACACTTCATATGTGAAGGATTTATATTAATCGATTTCCATACAATTCTTTTCCAATGGAAGAGATAATACCGGATGATCAATACGTCGTTTTCTAGTTTTTAGTGGGCGTTTCCCACGATTACTCATAGTGGGCGGGCGGATTAGAGAACTGGACAATCACAACAGCTTAGGCGGCATCATTTGGCGCCGCAGATACACCGGCGATGTTTTACTAGCAGTTACAGCTATTAGCTGTCACGTGGCAAGTACTGAAAAACTAGTACTGAGGACAATTATTGAAAAAGAAGCAATGGTGCTTAGTGTCAGTAAATAAGAATATCAGTGGGAAAATAGATCCCTGTCCGGAATTCAGAAGGCTATGTGGAGCAGAAACTCGTGGAACTAAAATTCCTAAACAAAAGTGACATTTGAGCTGAAACCAACCAAATAAAAATTCCTAGCATAAAAACTATGTAACGGCGAACAAATGAGAGAAAACAGAAACTCAGGAGAAAGAGATAATTCGAGTGCCGGAGAAGAAAGAATCACGTGACTTCATTAGGAACAAATGTAATGAAAAAATGCGCTTTTGTCAGCGGTGTTGTCTATGATTTGAGATCCAAAAGGTATCGTCTAGGATTCCGGAGCAACAGAGCGGGAGTCACAGAGCATTACTAGACAACAAAAGGTATTTAAAATATTTCAGGGATCTTACCAATAATACCCAGTCTCCTTTACTACGAGATTTTAGTTGTTACACAGTAATATGGTTCAAACAGTAGCAACATAAACGAGAAGGTAAAAGAGACGTGAACAGAAGAAAGATGTAGAGGAAAAAAGCAGCACAACAGTCCCTATGAAGTTATGGTACTCAACTTGGCACCTCGATATATATATATACATATATATATATGTATATATATATATATATATATATATATATATTAAACACCGGCTTGAAAGCATGACACGAGGCCAACGCAACAACTTTCTACAAAGGTGGACAAACAAGGAGGAAAAATAAACCATAAATAACATGTTCTGAGAGTAGATATTTTGTGATTTTTGGAGAGCGGGATGAGTTCGACAGACCGACCATACAGCATTCGCGCCACTGACTTCAGTTCACAGCTATATCTCTCAGTCTCCAAGTAACAACAATCTTCATTTCCTGAGTTCCAATCACGAAGGCAAGAAGCACCAACCGAGGCTAACTTCTTCATTCCTCAAAACCGCTTCTTGCAGCTTTGCCCAAAACGTGCAAAATGAGCGCGAAAAAGTAGACGATGAGCAAGCAAAAGCAATGTGTCCAAGCCACCGAAGGCCGTGTAGAGCGATTATCTCAGTCAAAGGACTACTGTCTTCCCTCAGCATACGACGACGCACCTCGTCATTGCTCAACTCGATCAAAGCTTCGGAGATATCGGTGGTGGCACACAGAAGGCCGCCGGGCATCCTCGACGCGGATACGGAAGTTCTCGCAACCGCAGAAAAGAACACAACGAACTGTAGCACTGTAAACCGCATTTTTAGGGGAAGCCAAATGTCATGGCGGCAACACAAGTGTCATGGGCATGGGAAAACGTTTTGCAGAACATCCTCGATGATAAAGTTGAAAAGAAATAGGGATTTAGGGCAGTCTTTCCGTACTCCACTGGAATAGACGGTGGAAAAAGCTGCCCACAAGTCCTAACGCGACAAGAGGTAGGACGGCACAACTACCTGAGGACCGCAAAGTATTCTCGGATACTTCATTCCTAAGCGAACAGTGCCATAGTGCAGAACTATCAACAGAGTCAAAGGCCGCACGAATGTTGGCCTTTTGAGAACAAAACGATACTCTAAGAGCTATAGGAATGTGAAGTTTTGATCGACACATAGATGAAAACTTCACATTCCTATAGCTCTTA